>PITA01004514.1:0-122499 GCA_004023965.1 Spilogale gracilis
AAAAAAAAAAAAAAAAGAAATATCATTTCCCAAGAACAGAAATCGGGCTTGGTTTCAAGTCTGGAGCAGGAGGGTACTGGGTACAAGGTCCACAGTGAGCCTAGATGGACAAGCTAGTAGGACGCTCTCGATGACTAGGAGGATCATGTCAAAAGGACACATGAGCCAGTTTGGAGAAGCTCCCACTGGACCCTGTGAGCTTCAATAAGGATAAAAAGTGCAATGGATTCAAATCAATCAAATAGGCTTAAATCCATGGGTTCACAATGGTATTAAAAAATAATTGGTCATGTCCCTGTTCTCGGAACCAGCTGATCTTGCACACTACAAGCCAGTTTGGGAAACTCCAAAAATGTGCTGTACCACTTCTCCTGAAAGTTTACACCAAAGAGGGGTTGGGGTTTTGCCCTTTACAGGGTTGGGACACAACCCTGAGTGGCCGTGGCTCTGCGAATAAAAATGGAGTGACCCCCCCCCCAAATAACTGACCACCTGATAGGGAACCAATTTATTGTCTTGGAAAGTGGTAAATAAAAGAAATGACTCAAGCATTTATCCTGCCCTCCCTATATGAACTGTACCACTGGGAAAACAAGTAATAGACAAGGAGAAGCATCTCTTTATAAAAGTACTGCAATCAGTACCTTAAATAGTAGAAATAGAACAACTTCATTTCACTACACCCTGTGAATTAACTGATGCAGGCACCGAGAGACAGCCAGAGGTCATGTGCCCCCTGAGAGAGTGTCCCACTACCACCTAAATTCTGCCAAAGGGATCCAACCTGAGTCTGATCAATCCTCTGAGTCCATTTACCAGTTTGCCAGAAACACCGGAGACAAAGGAACATGATGAACTGTCTGTGCAATCAGAAAATCTAGACTGGAGGGGCCCCCTGAGTGGTTCAGTCGGTTGAGCATCTGACTCTTGATTTCGGCTCAGGTCGTGATCTCAGAGTCATGAGATTGAACCCCATGTCCGGCTCCATGCTCAGCACGGAATCTATTTGAGTTTCTCTCCCTCTCTTTCTCTCTCTGCCCTCCCCTCAATCATGCATGCTCCCTCGCAAATAAATAAATAAAATCTTTAAAAAAAAAGAGGAAGAAAATCTAGACTGAAAAACTCTATAGTAACAGCCTAGTACTTCAACAAATTAACTGTTAAGAAAAAAAGTGGGTAGGGAGTGTGGCCAACATACCCTAAGTGTCCCCCAATGAGTCATGTGCTTGGATGATCCCTTCCTCTGAGTGCAAGTATGACCCGTGACTTGCTACTAGCCAAGAAAGCATGTGGCAAAGTTGATGGGATGTCACTAGCGTGACTACGTTTTATTATATAAGACTCCATCTTAACAGGAGGGAGAGACTCTCTATTTGTTTTGAATAAGAAAACAGCCATCAGTCATTAGCGTCTGCCTTCGGCTCAGGTCATGATCCCAGAGTCCTGGGATCGAGCCCCGCATCGGGCTCTGTGCTCTGCGGGAAGCCTGCTTCTCTCTCTCTCACTCCCCCTGCTTGTGTTCCTTCTCTAGCTGTGTTTCTCTGTGTCAAATAAGTAAATGGAATCTTTTTAAAAAAATCAAATCAAATCAAAAACACAGAAATAACAAGTGTTAGTGAGGATGTGGAGAAAAAGGAACCCTCTTGCACTGTTGGTAGGAAGCAGCCACTGTGGAAGGCAGTATGGAGGCTCCTCAAAAAATGAGAAATAGAAATATATGATCCACAGATTATATTACTGGGTATTTACCCAAAGAAAATGAAAACACTGATTTGGAAAGATACATTAACTTTTATGTTTATTGCAGCATTATTTACAATAGCCAAGATGAGGAGGTAACCCAATTACCCATCCACAGATGAATGGATAATGGAGACGTGGTGTCTGTATGCAATGGAATATTACTCAGCCATAAAAATAGTGAAATCCTGCCATTGGCGGCAACATGGATGGACCTAAAGGGTATAATGCTAAGTGAAATAAGTCCATCAGAGAAAGACAAATACCATATGGTCTGATTATATGTGGAATTTAAGAAACAAAACAAATGAGCAAAGAAAGAAAAACCAGAGACAGACCAAGAAACAGACTCTTGGGATGCCTGGGTGGCTCAGTCAGTTAAGCATCTGCCTTCGGTTCAGGTCATGATCCCTGGATTCTAGGATCGGGTCCCACATCGGGTTCCTTGCTCAGCGGGAAGCCAGCTTCTCTCTCTGCCTGATACTTCCCCTGCTTGTTCTCTCTCTCAAATAAATAAATAAAAAGTAAGAAAAAGAAACAGACTCTGAACTCTAGGAAACAAACTGATGGGGGTGCCCGGGTGGCTCAGTTGGTTAAGCATCTGCTTTGGGCTTGGGTCCTGATCCCAGAGTCCTGGGATGGAGCCCTGCATCAGCTCCCTGCTTGGTGGGGAGTCTGCTTCTCCCTCTCCCTCTGCCCTGCCTGTGCTCTCTCTTTCTCTCAGTCTGTATCTCAAATAAATAAAATCTTAAAAAAGAAGAAAAAAAAGAAAACAAACTGATGGCTACCAGGGTCTGTGGGGGGATGAGGGAAATAGGGCATGGGGATTAAGAAGTGCACTTGTGGTGATAGGGAAAAAAAAGTACTTTTTTTGATGAACACTGAGACATGTATAGAATCGTTGAATCATTGTATTATACACCAAGTAAGAAAACACTGTGTGTTAATTATACTTGAATTTAAAACATTTTATTTTTTATTTTTTTCAGGATTTATTTATCTGAGAGAGAGAGTGTGTGCATGAGCGAGTGGAGGTACAAGCAAAGGGACAGAGGAGAATCCCAAGCAGATTCCCCGCTGAGCATGCAGCCTGACCTGAGACTTGATCCCACAGCCTTGAGATTATGACCTGAGTTGAAATCAAATGTCAGACTCTTAACTGATTGAGCCACCCAGGTGCCCCACAAAACATTTTTTTTTAAAGATTTTTTAAATTTATTTGACAGAGAGAAACACAGCAAGAGAGGGAACACAAGCAGGAGGAGTGAGAGAGGGAGAAGCAGGCTTCCCGCCGAGCAGGGCACCCAATGTAGGGCTCGATCCTGGGTCTCTGGGATCATGACCTGAGCCGAAGGCAGCTGCCCAACCAACTGAGCCACCCAGGCGCCACCCCCACAAAACATTTTAAAATAATAATAATTTTTTTAATGTGCATTGTTTTAATCCACTAAGTTTGTGACAATTTGTTACGGGGGATAAAAAACTGACACAGAGAGAGAACCTATAGATTAAAAGAGAGTGTAAAGACATATCAAATCTTTTTTCTTTCTCATTCTTTTTATTTGTGCCTATTGTGTGTGTGTATGTGCTACAACATAAAGATTGAGGACATTATACTAAGTGAAATAAACCAGCCACAGGAAGACAAATACACTATGATTCCACTTGGATTAGATACTTCGAGTGGTCAAAACACAGAGACAGAAAATAAATGGTTGTTGTCAAGGGCTGGTTGGAGAGGGGTGATGGGAGTTATTGTTTAATGGGTATAGAGTTTCCGTTTTGCAAGATGAGAAGATTCTGGAGACGGCTGGTGGGGATGGTTGCACACAATGAGAATGTACTTAATACCATTGAACTGTCCCCTTAAAAATGGTGAAGACAGTAAATTCCATGTTACATGTATTTTACCGCAACAACGACAACAACAAAATGGGAGAAAAATGTCTGCCCTCACAAAAAAAGTCGTATCAAGTTTTTTTCCCTATCTCATTCTTTTTTATTTATACCTTTTTCTTTTTTTCTTATTTAATAGATCTTGTTTTTTAGAGCAGTTTTTTTTAAAGATTTTATTTTTAAATAATCTCTACATCCAACGTGGGGCTTGAACTCATGTGCCAAGATCAAGAGTCACAGAGGCCACTGACTAAGCCAGTCAGGTGCCCTAGAGCATTTTAGATTTATAGCAAAATAGAGCAGAAAGTAGAGTTCTTCTGTTGCCCCTGCCCCTCTCCCACCAGACCGGTACAGCTGTTACAGTCAGTGTTTGTATGTTTAAAAGACCTTTTTTAGGGGCATCTGGGTAGCTCAGTCTGCCTTCAGCTCAGGTCATGATCCCAGGCTCCTGAGATGGATGCCCACATCCAGCTCCCTGCTCAACAGGGAGTCTGCTTCCTCCTCTCTCTGCCTGCCTCTCTGCCTACTTGTGATCTCTCTCTCTGTCAAATAAATAAATAAAATCTTCAAAAAAAAAAAAAAAACAACCTAATGATGCAATACACAATGGCTAACTGAACATAATAAAAATAATCAAAAGAGCTTACATATGCTAAAGAGGACCAACCTACAAGATACCAGAGGCCTTGCCATTATCAAGTGAAGGCTGTTTTCCCCTCTAGCAACGAACGTATGAACATTAAGATCTTTGGGAGACTCCTGGAAGGATGTCACGGATGCTCCACCCAAGAGTGGAGGGTGGGTGGAGGTTGTAGGCCTTCAGCTTGTTCTCTGTCTTCAGCTAGCCTTCTGCTCCTTCATCATCTTCCACCTTGCTTCCCTTAAATTTTACTGCCTGTATTACTAAGAGTAAGAAGGTAACATGGGTATAACACTAATTAAGCCACAGATTTGACTTTAATTTCATGAATTTTTTACTAAAGTCCGTTTTTGTTTCTAGAGTCCGATCTGGGATCCCACATTGCATTTAGTTGTCATTTCTCCTTGATCTTCTTCAATCTCTAAGTCTTTGCTTGTCAGGATTCCTGGGTGGCTCAGTTGTTAAGCGTCTGCTTTCGGCTCGGGTCACAATCCCTGGGTCCTGGGGTTAAGTCCTGCTTTGGGCTCCCTGCTCGGCGGGAAGCCTGCTTCTCCCTCTCTCACTCCTCCCGCTCATGTTCCCTCTCTCTCACTGGGTCTCTCTCTATCAAATAAACAAATAAAATCTTAAAAAGAAAATAAAGAACAAAGTTAAAAAACTATCTGATTTCAAGACTTTACAGAAACAGACTCAAGGAAGTGTGGTCCTGGTGTCAGGACAGACCTACAGAACACTGAAAGAGAAAAGAGTCTGGAAGCAGATCCACAAATTTATGATCTACTGATTTTCAACAACGGTGCCAAAGTTGTTCAATGTGGAAAGAATTGTCTTTTCAACAAATATACTGGAAGAACTAGATGTCCATTGGAAACAAAAAGAATCCCAATCTTTATACCACACACAAAATTTAATTTGAAATGGGTCATAGATGTAAGCATAAAAGTTAAAACGACAAAAGGTCTAAAGTAAAACATATCTTTGTGCCCTTCTGGTAGACAAAGATTTCTTAGAACACAAAAGCACGGTTGTTAAAACATTAATAAATTAGACTATTAATAATTAATTAATTGCTTTAAAACTTCTGGTCATCAAAAGACCCTGTTAAGAAAATGAAAAGACAAGCCACAGAGTAGGAGAAAATATTCATAACACATATACCTGAAAAAGGACTGGCATCCAGATTATATACGTAACTCCTACAATTCAGTAATAAGAGGAGAAATGATCCAGGTTTAGAAACAGGCAAAAGACTGACCATACACTTAAAAATGATTATGATGGTAAATTTTATGGATGCATATTTTATCACAATTTAAAAATATTGTACTGGGCAAAAAAGATTTCATTTATTTGTTTGTTTGTTTGTTTGTTTGTTTGTTTTTAAAGGTTTTGTTTATTTGACACAGAGATAGGGAACACAAGTAGGCAGAGCCACAGGCAGAGGGAAAGGAGAAATAGGCTCTCTGCTGAGCAGGGATCCTGATGCAGGGCTCCATCGCAGGACCCTGACGGAGCCACCCAGGCACCCCTATTTGTTTATTTTTTAAAGATTTTATTTATTGACTTGAAAGGGAGAAAGAGCATGCAGGGGAGTGAGTTGAGGCAGAGCAGAGGGAGAAAGAATATGAAGCAGACTCTGCACTGAGCGAGATGTCCAACCTGGGGCTTGATCCCATGACCTTGAGATTCTGACCTGAACTGACACCAAGAGTTGAACACTTAACTGACTGAGCCACCCAGGTGCAAAATACTTTTTTTTTTTTTTAAGATTTTATGTAGTTCTTTTTTTTTCCTGAAAGATTTTATTTATCCATTTGACAGAGAGAAACACAGTCAGAGAGGGAACACAAGCAGGGGGAGTGAGAGAGGGAGAAGCAGGCTTCCCGCCGAGCAGGGAGCCCGAAGCGGGGCTCGATCCCGGGAGTCCGGGATCATGACCTGAGCCAAAGGCAGTTGCTTAACCAACTGAGCCACCCCCCAAACTGCACTTTTAAAATTGGTGAACATTCTTAGATATAAATTATACCTCCATAAAGTCAATTTTTAAACTGGGTGAGACTGAATTCCAGTGTCTAGAGATGCACATGTAGGGGATAACCCTCCATGGCAGTGAATACTATGAGTCAGGCTGGCGGGCCATGTGGGAGGGAGCCAGGGGCTGTACCTGAGATGGGGGAAGGAGGGGCTTCTGGATGAGGATGGGGCACAGCAAAACTCTAGTTCTTGACGTAGATGGTGGTTACAAGGGCATTTGCCTTATAAAAATTCATGAAGCTATACCTTTATTTTCTTTTTTTTTTTAAAGAGTTCATTTATTTATTTGAAAGAGCAAGAGAGCACAAGCAGGGGGAGGGGCAGAGGGAGAGGGAGAAGTAGGTTCCTTGCTGAGCAACGATCCCCGTATGGGGCTTGAACCAGGACCCTGGGATCATGACCTGTGTCGAAGGCAGATGCTTAACTTACTGAGCCACTCCGGTGCCCTGGTTTCTCATATTTTACTTCATAATGAAATACTAAAAAATAAATTTAAAAAATTTAACATGATACTCAAATGTCTTGAGTGCTTGCCATGTGCAAATGCATCATCTCCAAATGCATCACTGGTGTGAACTCTTATAATCCTTCCCACAATTCCACAAGGTTGGTACTATTGTTATTTCCAGGAGCGAGAAGAGGAAACTGAGGCACAGAGAGACTAAGAGATTGGCCCAAGGCCCCACAGGGGCAGTGGCAGAGCTGAGATTTGCAGCAGACTGAGGAGTCTGTGTTCTGAACTGCAAAAGGGGACACAGGCTCCAATGGGGGGGCAGGAAAGGAAACGCCAGAGAGGAGTTGTCTATCTACCTTGCTCCATCTGATGGGTTGTGCTGAGGAAGGAAGCGGATATTGAGCTAGGAGTTTTTCTTTTCTTTTCTTTTTTTCAGATTTTATTTATTTCTTTGACAGAGAGAGAGCACAAGCAGGAGGAGTGGGAGAGGGAGAAGCAGGCTTTCCGCTGAGCAGGGAGCCGGAGGTGGGACTCGATTCCGGAACCCTGGGACCAGGACCCGAGCTGAAGGCAGATCCTGAGCCACCCAGGCGTCTGGAACTAGGAGTTCAAAAACCAAAATGCATCACAAGCTTACTTTATTAAGAAATCTTTACTGTGCCCCTCCCATGCACCAGGCAATGTCCTGGGCTGCTGGTATACCAGCTCAGCGGCTGTGCGCTCTGTGGGCAGAATCTCTGCCCTCATGGGCCTGACATTCCCAAACCTGCCAAGCGTCAGTTTTTCCAGCTATAAACAGGTATTCAAAAATGTAATTAGGCAGTTCAAAAGAAAACAAGGGAGTATGAGACCTGTTCAGCGGTTTGCAGGTGACAGGAGATGAACCAGACCTTGAGAGCAACGTGGCTCATCTCCGCAGCAGCAGCAAGAGCAGGGATGCAAAGCAACAGATCCAACAGACTGTAAAAATGTGGCATTCCTTGAACTCTGTCTACTGCTGTTGCCTGAACAATGATCATTATCAAATAATTTGGGGAAATAATCATGCCGGCTCCAAGCAGGTCAGAGGAGCTGCCCCAAAGACAGGCACAGCGTGGACAGTCACTGAAGAAGTGTCCCTCACACAGTTTGCCCATGTGGAGGGGATGGTCAGGCTCTGTTTAGAGGATATTGAGCTGGGAGAAATCCCACTGTCAGCCCCATGGTGCCCGATGTGGGTGGCTCGCGCATGCATGCATGCATGTGTGTGTGTGTGTGCGCGCACACGCGTGTGCCTGTGAGGAGTGGGTGGGCGTGTACACGCGCGCGTGCTTGTGTGTGTCCAGGAATGTATCAGCAGCCATCTACCTACATATCACAAACTCACATATGCTGTGCAGGCTATAAATGAAAATTCGCAGCACAGATGGCTCTTTTGAGGAGGTTTCTTCAGGAGTGGGAGGAAGTAACAGGCTACAGGATTAGAAAGCTATTCTAGATGTGGTGAAGGGAGATGTGGAGAAACGGTGAGGCCCAAGGTGTCCACTGGGGACGTGGGATTCATTGCTGTTACAGTCAGTGCCTCACCATACCTGGGCCATGAAAGGGGTAGGCACGTTGTTCCCAGAGACTCAGAAGTAGAGGCCACCAGGCTGGCCATAGGGAGCACTGCTCCCTAAGACTCCCTCCATTCTTGGCGCTTCACATATTCCTACAAAAGGCTCCAGAACCTCAAAACGAAAGGAACCGCTGCTAGAAAATCATTAGGAGCCACGGTTTACTCCCTTCTGACCTGAAGCTCCCAGGCGCCCCCAGGAACCCAGACCCTGACTTTCATCTTTTGCAAGTGCACTTAGGAGTTTAGAGATTCGTTGAAGTTGGTGGTTCTCAAGGTTGGCTGCTTTAGAAACTGCTGCTGCCCAACAGCCATATCCCCCGGAAGATGTGTAGGATGGTCTCAGAAGTTTTATTTACAGTAGCCAAAGACTGGAAACAACTTAGATGTCCATCATCTGGCACCTGGCATCACAACTGACATTGTGATATGTCTATACAATGGAACATCACTCAGCAACAAAAAGCAACAAATGCTGACCCCAATGATGTGGATTCTCACAGACCTGATTAATGATGGGGGCAGGGCCAGACACAGGGGGATACATCAGTGATGCCATCAGTCAGGATAGTGTGGACCTGGGAGTGGGCATGGGGCATTGACTGGAGGCTTCTGGGGTTTGGTACTACTCCATCTCTCAATCCTCTTCATCCAGATAGTTGTTAACATGGATTTACATACACACATACACACACACACACACACACACAAATATATTGAGTTGAATGCTTAAGAGCTGTGCACTTTACTGTACATATATTACACATGTAGAAAAATGGAAAAAATAAAAACACCAGGGCTCTACCCCCAGACGGGCTGACTAAACTGGTTTGGGGTGTGGCCTAGGTGAATGGATTTTTTTGAAAACCTCCCAAGGGATTCTAAGGGGGAAAAGGGGTGAGACTAAATCCCAAGAGCCAGAACCCCTCCTCTTGCTGCACCGAGTTCTGGGCTCTCGCTCCCTGTGCCTGCCCTTGGTCCGAGCAAAAAAACCCCACTGCAGAGGGGCAGCCTAAGGCACAAGTCAGACACTGATTCCATCGCTTCTTACCTCTGTGACCTAAAAGAAACATCTATTTCTCTAAGCCTCAGTTTGGGGATTTTTTTTTAAGATTTTATTTATTTATTTGAGAGAGAGATAGTACAAGTAGGGGGAGTGGCAGAGGGAGAGGGAGAAGCAGACTGTTGAGCAGGGAGCCCAACATGGGACTCGATCCCAGGACCCTATGGTCTCATGATCTGAGCCAAAAGCAGATTTTTTTTTTAAGATTTTATTTATTTGACAGAGAGAAACACAGCCAGAGAGGGAACACAAGCAGGGGGAGTGAGAGAGGGAGAAGCAGGCTTCCCGCTGAGCAGGGAGCCCGATGTGGGACTTGATCCCGGGTCTCCGGGATCATGACCTGAGCCGAAGGCAGTCACCCAACCAACTGAGCCACCCAGGCGCCCCCCCAAAAGCAGATGTTTAACTGAGTGAACCATCCAGGTACCCCTGGGCTTTTGGTTTTTTGGTTCTGTGTTTTTTGTGTTTTTTTTTAAGATTTTATTTATTTATTTGACAGAGAGGCAAGTAGGCAGAGAGGCAGGCAGAGAGAGAGGAGGAAGCTCCCTCTCTCAGCAGGGACCCTGATGCAAGCTTCAATCCAAGGACCCTGAGATCAGGACCTGATCTGAAGGCAGAGGCTTTAACCCACTGAGCCACCCAGGCACCTGGGGTTTCTGTGTTTTTAACGAGCGGTAGGTGTCATACTTGTACCTTAGGCACAGTATAGCATTGGAATGGTAAAAATGGTGTTGATCTTTATGAAGTTCATCTTAAAACATACATCTAATCCTGCCATTTCTTTTTTTTTTTAAGATTTTATTTTTAAGTACTCTCTACACTCAAAGTGGAGCTAGAACTTAGAACCTTGAGATCAAGTCACATGCTCTACCGCCTGAGCCAGCCAGGCACCCCTGTCACTACTTCTTGAAACTTGTGGCTTTTCATTACACTTTGAATAAACTCTTAACTCCCTTCTGAGGCCACTTATGCACATCCCAGTGTGTCTTCCTTGTTCACTGGGTGAACATCAAGCATTCCTCTGCGGTAGAGCCTTTTGCTGGAGCCTGAAACCAGCCTGTTCTCAACCCACACTCAACTCCTCCATAGGTTTCAATCTCTTCACTCCCCATTATTCTCTGTCACCCTGATCATTTTCCTTAAAGTTACCAGCATATAACAGAAGTATTTGATGCTTGGCATGGGATCCATGTCTGTTACTACTCCCATCCTTGCCCCAGCCCCTGCTCCAGCACCAGGTGCTCACTGCCTAACTCCTGAATGGAATTGAACTCCAGAAGTCTTCTGGGAAGTCAGAGAGTATTATTATTGGTCCTTCTCTCTTCAGTAACCGCTGATCTTTCCTCCTCAATAACCTTGAATCTTTTCTGCTTCCCATGAGGTTGCTATTTATTCTGGAAACATTTATTAAGTATACCTATCGTGTGAGACATTGTGCTCACAGCTGGAGAAGATGCTGAGAGGGAAAAGCATGGATGGTCCTTGCCCATCAGAAGACTCTATCCAGGAAAGGAGACACCCACAGGAATATGATCCATGTGTCTTCCCAGCTCATCTAAGGGTGAGATGGGAAATCCTCTGGGGTCCCTCTCATCTTCTTCTCACTCCAGATCCTCTCTAGAGGATCTCAGATCCTTACAACATCTTAGATGTCTCCCACAGAACAAATTCCGAGCTCTTTATCTAAAGGTATATTAGGGTTGAATCACTATACTGCACACCTGAAACTAATATAATACTGTATGTTAACTAACTGGAATTAAAATAAAAATCTGAACATTCAAAAATAAAGTAAGATTATACTGGTATTTTCACCAGTGTGTCTCATAGGCACAAATGCAACAAAATCTAAAACTGAATTCATCTCTTACAACAATTTAGTGGCATTTCAGAGAAATAGAAGCTTAGCTTACTGAGGAAATCATGTTGAGATGGCAGCTAACCCTTTGGAGGGAAATATTTTACATTAGAAAAAGATCTGAACATAATGAAGTCACAAAAAAAGATTGAATATTTTTTGCAGGTGAACAAGGGAGTTGTTGAGGGTTTTTAGCAGGGGAATGGTGCAGTCCGATGTTGTAGAGAGATCGCTCTAGTCACTATAAGGGAAGAGATTTGGGAGACTCTTTCAATCGAGGCAGTCCATCGTTGCTTCTAGGAAGAGTGCAGTCCTCCCTGTCTTGTCCTGCTTTTCAGATCTTCTCTTTGTTTTGTTGGTTGTTTTTCTCTCTTTGTTTTTGATGTGCTGCAATTTCATTATGATATGTTTAGGTGCATATGTATATAATGTTATTTGGGTTTTTTTGTTTTGTTTTGTGCGGATTGTTATGTTTCCATGTAATCCAACTTGGGATTTGATGAGCTCAGTGAATCTGAAGTGTGTCATTTCTAATTCTGGAAGATATTCTGAGGGTCTCTTTCTTACATTCTCTATTTTTTCCCTATGAGACATCACTTAGACATATAGAAGACTTTCTCTATCCTTCATGCCTCTTATCCTTTCTTTCAATTATCCCATCTCTCTTAATCTCTGGACTGCATTGTGAACATTTTTTTTCACTTCTATCTTCCATTTCACTTAAAAGTGTGAAAAGTATTGTTTATTCTTCAAGTGTGTCAAATCCATTCTTTATTCTTTTTAAATTAAGTTTTAAATTTCAATCATTATAGTTTTCACATCTGGAAGTTTTATTATATTTTTTCAAATCTTGACCAGTCCTTAGATTATGTTGTTCCTTGTCTATATGTTCAAGGTTCTTTTTCAGAAACTACTGTGGGGCGCCCGGGTGGCTCAGTTGGTTAAGTGACTGCCTTCGGCTCAGGTCATGATCTCGGAGACCTGGGATCAAGCCCCACATCGGGCCTGCTTCTCCCTCTCTCGCTCCCCCTGCTTGTGTTCCCTCTCTCGCTGTGTTTCTCTCTGTCAAATAAATAAATAAAATCTTTAAAAAAAAAGAAACTACTGTGAACATGTTATAAATACTTATTTTTTTAAATTTTGATAAAATATATATAACATAAATTTATTTTCTTAACTATTTTTTAACAGATGTATTTATTTATTTAAAAGGGATAAAATGTGGAGTGCCTGGGTGGCTCAGTCGTTAAGCATCTGCCTTTGGCTCAGGCCATGATCCCAGGGTCCTGGGATTGAGCCCCACATCGGGCTCCCTGCTCAGCGGGAAGCTTGCTTCTCCCTCTCCCACTCCCCCTGCTGTGTTCCCTCTCTTGCTGTGTCTCTGTCAAGTAAATGAATAAAATCTTAAAAGAGAGAGAGAGAGAGAAAATGTGTGAACAGGGGCATAGGCAGAGGGAGAAAGAGCGAATCCTCCGGCAGACTCCAGGCTGAGCGTGGAGCCCAACTTGGGGCTTGATCCCAGGACCCTGAAATCATGACCTGAGTGAAATCAAGAGTTGTATATCCAAACAACTGAGCCACCCAGGTATCTTTTAGCTATTTTTAAGTATACGGTTTCAATAGTATTAATTTACACAGTTGTGCAACCAAGCTCCAGAACTCATTCCATCTTGTAAAATTAACAAATATTTATTTTTAAATAATAAGACCACAAAAAATACTTGAAAAAACTAGGTGAATATTTATATAATCTTGAGATGTTAAGAGACTTGTTAAGTATTGTATCAAAGTCTGAAACCATAAAGATTTAGATATGAAGAAATGTGAAAATTCTGCTTCAAAGCACCATGAAAATCAAGACAAATGAAAAAAATTCTTGAAAAAGAATGTGACAAAGGATTGATAGCTTTCATATGTAAAGAGTTATTTCAAATCAATAGGAAAAAACTTTCAATAGGAAAACTGATCGTGCACATGAACAATAAATAAAAGAAGGAATACAAATGTTGAGCTGCAGAAGTAGTCAAGGAAAGTGAATTAAAAGAGCAATGAAATTAATATTTATTATTTATCAGACTGACAAAAAATGAGTATTATCCAATTCCATTAGAGTTAATAGGAAAGTGAGTCTCGTTAACAACTGCTAACTAGAATGAAATCGATAATGCCTTCCTGGAAGTCAATGCAGACCATGTCAAAATGTAAAAATGTGTGCTTTGTAATTCAATAATCACAACTTCCAGGAATGTATCCTAAAGAAAATATTTGACAATTGTGCAAATATGTGTGTGATATTGTTACTTATAATAGTGAAGTGTCTTAAAAATATATATCCATGGGGCACCTGGGTGGCTCAGTTGGTTAAGACACTGCCTTCGGCTTAGGTCATGATCCCGGAGACCCGGGATCAAGTCCCACATTGGGCTGCCTGCTAGGCAGGAAGCCTGCTTCTCCCTCTCTCACTCCCCCTGCTTGTGTTCCCTCTCTCTCGCTGCGTTTCTCTCTGTCAAATAAATAAAATCTTAAAAAATATATATTATATATATCTCCAGTCATAGAGTGTTGATTAAGCTATGCACCTGTGGATTACTGTCACTACAACATGAAAAGAGATTCATGATGTATTGGTTAAGTGGAAAAACACAGGTCACCAAACACATCTTACATAAGGTACACGCAAAACATCCCATTTTTGCCAAATACATACATGTATTTGCTTGCGTGCGTTTGAGTTTGGAAGAACATATGCCAAAAGGTTAATGGCCGTTACCTTTAGCCTATAGGATTGTTTCATTCTTTTATTATTGTTATTGTTCTGTCTGTATGTTCTCTCCCCGCTCAAGGAACATCTATTACTTCCATAATAATAAGTTAATTTATCAGTACGAAACAATGAACTAGCGTGTTTCTAAAGTGTCTGTCCAAGCATAAAAGTAATCATTTTCCAGCCAAGCACGCAGGCTCACAGGTTCCAGCCGCGGCTCCAACGTGCGTGTGTGGCCAGGGCGGTCAGGGTCGCGACTGCCTGGAGCCAGCCCCTCTCAGGCATCGCCGAGGCCACCCCAGGCAGCCGGCGGGTCCTCGCGGGGGGCGGAGCACGCCAGCCCGGAAGAGACGCCGCGCCGCGCCGCGCATGCTCTTTCTTTTCCAGCGCCGGCTTCGGACGTAGCAGCTGCGGAGGTGAGTTTCTCCACTGTCCGGGTTCTATCGGCGTCCATCCTGGCTTTCCAGCTGTGGTAGTCGCTGCTAGTCCCCCGCGTCGGGGCGGGGGAGCCACTCTCCTGCTTCCCGAATGTCCATTTCTGAGTAAGGAGAGTGGCCGGGGGCGCACTTCGTAGGGGTAATGGGGCCCTGGTAGAAGATTGGCGGCCGATTGGCGGAGGCCGGGAACCGGAGGATTGAAGCCCTGGTGTCGCGGCGACTCTTCTGGCGAGGTTAGGAGTACTGCGACCTGCTTGCCCGCCTTTGTTTCAATATGGAGTCGCTCACCCCGGGCCACCTCCTTGCCTGGTCCTGGAGCTCTAGTTTGGGGGAAGAGTAGTAGTAGGAGACGGGGTTTCGAAGGCCTTGGCCCTTTGGTTTGGGGTCAGTGGCCTGTCACGAATGGAGGAATCCCCTCCAGGTCGTTCCTGTTCCTGGAAGTGTTCCGTGTTATGTACAGGTGCTGAAATTTCCCCAAATGCTCCGGGAGTACAGGGTTTTGCGCCCCCCAAACCACCACGCTATATTTCTGTGGGTGTGAAAGTAAAGTCGGGAGCGATCAGTAACCTTAATCCAGTTTTGCTCGAACTTCATGGCAACTTTTTTCTCCAGCGGTTTTGGGAGGTGGAGGAGGGTAACTGGTGGTTTTCAGTGTTGCAGGGTTTGAAGTTCTCCCTGCATGTTTTTTGTGGTGTGGTTTGAGGTTTCAGCCTGTTGGACAGTGATTCCGCCGGGGTCGTTCTGGGGTCCTGAACTTGGTTGCTGGACTCTGGCTCCATTGCTCAGAAATGCTCTTGGTGATGTGCTTCCTTTCAGATGTTGATGCCCAAGAAGAACCGAATTGCCATTTATGAACTCCTGTTCAAGGAGGGAGTGATGGTGGCCAAGAAGGATGTCCACATGCCCAAACACCCTGAACTGGCAGACAAGAACGTGCCCAACCTTCACGTCATGAAGGCCATGCAGGTAGCCTGGGGGCTGCTCGAGTGGGGTGCAGGTGGAGGGATTTTCCACTAAATGTCCGAGGCAGATTCCAAGGAGAGGTCAGGACAGCCAAGCTGCTTGCTGACTTGAAGGGCGCAGAGGTAGATACACCTTGAAAACTTGTCTATGCAATTTAGTTTCCTTTTGCGCCAAGCTTCTAGATTCAAGCCTCTGGTTCTGTCTTGACAGTCGTGTTCTGTCTTCCAGTCTCTCAAATCACGAGGCTACGTAAAGGAACAGTTTGCTTGGAGACATTTCTACTGGTACCTTACCAACGAGGGTATCCAGTACCTGCGTGATTACCTCCACCTGCCCCCTGAGATTGTGCCTGCCACTCTGCGCCGCAGCCGCCCTGAGACCGGCCGACCGCGGCCCAAAGGTAGGTTACCCATATAAAGGCCTGCTCTGAAGCTGCTCTTTCCCCGGAGAAGGATATATGTGAAATGGGGACAGCTGGGGGTATCAGACAGAAGAGGCCTTACAATACACCATTGCTGTCCACTGTAGAGGGGGTTCTGGCGTGCAGGACCTAGGCTAAGTCCTGGAACCTTTGTCCCCTGGCATAGGACTTGTCATGGAACTACTATCAGGTCAGGTCTTTGGGGATACCACTAAACCCAGAATACAGTCTGTGTCCAGGCACATGTGGTTGAGCATTGAGTAACTTTTCCAGGACAGAGCAAAGCTGTTTACCACATGTGAAAGAGATGGAGAGTTTTCTGGAGTTTCTTGGCAATGGGAGCAAAAATAAAAGTCAAATAGCGGAGAATGGATGTATATCTAGTCGCAGTGTGAAAGGATGTGTTTGTGGGGGGATGGTGAATTACATTCTGGCTCGAGATACAGCTCACTCACAGTTGCAGTTTTTCAAGGTTATGGTTCTTTTTCCTTAGGTTCTGAAAGAACGTGTCACAGGAACTCTGTAGAAAGAGCAGTTTGTGGGCTTGGGAGATGAGGTGCAGAGATCGCTAAGAACAGATGATCACCAGACTGCCAGGGTTCCCCTAGAGAGGCTTCGTAACACTCAGGAATCTATATTTTTTATGATTGCTTCCTGGGGTATTCTGGTAGTTTGGTGGGATTATGTCTCTGTAGAAGAAAGGTTATCCACTGTATCTTGGAATCCCAGGAGGGAGGGATTCCATTGTCTGTGCCCCCACGGATTCTGATTTGGTTGACATAGATGGGACGAGGCATTTATTTTAGCCACTCGCTATAGGTTCAGTCTCACTTCTCATATTTTAAAAAAATATATAGTTGACCTTGGAACAACTTAGGGGTTGGTGTGCCTGTGTCGTCATTGTCCCTGTCCTCAACCATGCTCCTACTCCAGTAGTCTAAAATCCTACTGTGTAACTTGATTTTTTGAAGACTTGATAACCTACTGTTGACCAGAAGTCATATTGATAGCAGGTAGTTGGTTGATAGTCTCATAATAAAAAAGAAAACATTAAGAAAATCGTAAGTAAATATATTTGCTCTACTACTATACTCTTATTTATCGAAAAAGGAATTATAAGCTTGTGTTCAAAATGAAATGCAGTCTGTATTCTGATCACGTGGACTCGAAGTTCCAGAGTAACTAGGTAGAGAGGGTACCAGATAAAACTTCCAGTGTTTATGAGAATGTTGTAAAAGTGGCTTTTAAGTCTGCCTTCATATATACCCCAAGCCTAGTGAGGTGTGTGGAGAAGCCCAGGGCAACTAAAGGACCCTTGGTGGCCTCTGTATGTATACAATGACTACTGGAAGTGGGGCTTCCAGCTTCTGGTGCCTCCTTTCCTGTTTGCACAGGAGATTTTCCACTTCGGAGATGGGTCGAGTTAAAAATTTTGGCAATTCAGATATTTGTAGAAATGGTTGGATTGCTTAATTTGCCAAGTAATTGGAAAATGTATGTTTAGAAATACAATAGAAAAAAGTGATCCTTTTGCAGATGGGTGGCATTTTCATGGTGAGTGTTCTAGACTTTGGAGGAGCCGGTGTCAGTGATGACAAAATTTCTTGCTGACACCTCTGGGTCCAAGAGTTCTGTCCCCTTTAATCTATCATAGCTAAGTTGCTGCTAGTGAGAGAGGGAGAGCTTTTTTTGGCCTGAAGGGAACAGAGTCCCCACATTGCCCTACATTCACAGTGTGGTTTAATTTGTGTAGGTCTGGAGGGAGAGCGACCTGCAAGACTCACACGAGGGGAAGCAGACAGAGACACCTACAGACGAAGCGCTGTGCCCCGTGAGTAGTGTGTCATCTCTATCAGGGGCCCTGGGAGAGAGTCTCTGGATTTTCAGTCACCCTGGCGGGGGCTCAGCCTTTAAAAGTGCCAAGGTGACCAGGAAAGATTCGGTCTCAATCTTCAGTTCGTCATGTTTCTTGGCTTGTGCAAGGGTATGATGGACGGGGTTAGGAGAAAAGCCCTTTTCACTGGGCACACAGAAGACTTCGTTAAAGACCTTTAACTAGAGCAAAATTGAAAACTTTCAAGAAAGAGACATGCTTTTCTTAGTTTGTGGTTGTGTTCCTGTGTTACAAGCTCCATGAGTGTGCCCACTAAAATTATCTTTGTTGTTTTCTTAAAAAATAGTTCAAAATTGGGTGCCTGGGTGGCTCAGTTGGTTGGGCGACTGCCTTCACCTCAGGTCATGATCCTTGAGTCCTGCTTTTCCCTCTGACCTTGCCCCTCTCATGCCTTCTCTCTCTCATTTTTCCAAATAAATTTTTTAAAAAAATAGCTCAAAATCTTATTTTTAAACCACAGATGTTGGGCTTCTGGTTGGCTCAGTTGGTTAACCAACTGCCTTCAGCTCAGGTCATGATCCCAGAGTCCCACATCGGGCTCCCAGTTCTGCAGGGAGTCTGCTTCTCCCTCTGATCTTCTCCCCTCTCTTGTGGTGTTTCTCTCTCAAATATATAAAATCTTAAAAAAAAAAACAACAAAAAAAACAAGCAGATGTTTGCGTTGACTTGGAATAACAGATGTTTGTTCATTCAGTCAATATATATATTGAGTGTCTGGCTTGTCAGGCACTGTTCTGGGAACTGGAGACAGTAGTGTGTGTAACAGACAAAAAGACCTTGCTCGTTGAAATTGCATTTCCAAAGCATTAGGAAACTAGTAAGCAAAAATGGCTGTATAATATGTCCGTGGCATGGGTGCTATAGGGAAAAATTCAAGCAGGGGGATTTGATGTGCAGTTTTCAGTGGGGTTTTCAGGGAAGGCCATAGAAGTACGATTTAAGCAAACAACTGAAGGAAGGAGTGAGCCAGTAGCTCTCTGGGGGAAGACCATGAAAGCACCTCGCTTTCTGAGCCAGAACACAGCAGAAGAGTCAAATAAAGATGGAGGTCTCATAGCTCTGGGCCATGGTAGGGCTTGGGATATGTATTTATTTGTTTATTTTGAAAGGTTTTATGTATTTATTTGTCAGCACACAAGCAGGGAGAGCAGTAGGCAGAGGGAGAAGCAGGCTCCCTGCTGAGCAAGGAGCCCAGTGTAGGATCTGAGCCAAAGGCAGGTACTTAAGCAACTGAGCCGCCCAGGTGTCCAAGGGCTTGGGACTTTTTTTTTTTTAAAGAGTCCATATCTTGGATAGAGGAAGATGGCGGCCACCTTAGTAGCCGCTCGAGGAGTGGGCTTCGCACCGGCCTGGGGTCCCAAGGCCATCACCCCGGACTGGGAAAGCCGGGAAGTCTCCACAGGGACCACTATCATGGCCGTGCAGTTTGAAGGGGGCGTGGTTCTGGGAGCCGACTCGAGAACAACCACTGGGTTCTACATCGCCAATCCAGTGACTGACAAGCTGACCCCTATTCACGACCGTATTTTCTGCTGCTGCTCTGGCTCAGCAGCTGATAACCCAGGCAATAGCCGATGCGGTCACTTACCAGCTGGGTTTCCACAGCATTGAGCTGAATGAGCCTCCCCTGGTACACACAGCAGCCAGCCTCTTCAAGGAGATGTGTTACCGATACCGGGAGGACCTGATGGCAAGAATCATCATTGAGGGTTGGGACCCCCAAGAGGGAGGGCAGGTGTACTCAGTGCCCATGGGAGGGATGATGGTAAGGCAGTCCTTTGCCATTGGGGGCTCCGGGAGCTCCTACACTTATGGCTATGTCGATGCTACCTATCGGGAAGGCATGACCAAGGAAGAGTGTCTGCAGTTCACTGCCAATGCTCTCGCCTTGGCCATGGAGCGGGATGGCTCCAGTGAAGGGGTGATCCACCTGGCAGCCATTGCAGAATTGGGGGTAGAGCGGCAGGTGCTTTTGGGAGACCAGATTCCCAAATTCACCATTGCCACTTTACCACCCCCTTGATTCCTGGAGCTCTAGGATATGCCGAGAGACACCCCCACCCCCACCCCACACAGTGTTGTAAAATTAAATAAACAGTTTGTCTGGGGGGGCGGGGGGAGGAGTCCATATCTTTGTTAAGAAACCATTAATTGTGATATGAAAGCGAAGTAAAGAGGGGGGCTCTTTTTTTTTTTTTTTTTAAGATTTTTATTTATCAGAGCACGTAGAACGGCAGCAAAAGGAGAAGCAGGCTCCTTGCAGAGCAGGGAGCCTGACTCAGGGCTCCATCCCAGAACCCTGGGATCATGACCTGAGTCGAAGGCAACCACTTAACCAACTGAGCCACTCTGGCATCCCAAGGGGAATTTTTATTAACTTCTTAACTCTTTCCTGTCTCTTGTCCTGGTTCCTAATTGTTGAAACATGAAATAGAATTGAGCACTTGACTTGAGTATGTTACTGAATAAATAGTAAGAAATAATTTTTTCTACAAACAGGTTAGGCTCTTTGTTCAGAGAACGTTAATGGTTGCTCTTACTAGAAGTCATACCACATGGGGAATCAGTCAGGGAGTCGTTCTCCAAAGGATGTGAGATTGGACCTGAGCCTCAGGGGTCCCCAAGTTGAGGGGGGATGAGAGCAGCCTGAACAAAGGTAGAGTTTGGGACCTAGTAGCTTGCTTGTCAGGGGAGCAGGGGAGAGAGGGGACAAGAGTCTAATGATGGATGTGGTCTGAAATGGGCCAAAGAGAGACCCCCTTGAACAAGATATTACAGAGACTGTGGCACCTGATGATGCTATCACCATCTACACCCCCGTGTGAACCCTAACATTTCCTAGTGGCCATACCTAAAGCAAGTGGAAAATAGTTTATAGCAATAATTTTTTAAATCCAGTATAGTTAATTGTTCTGGTTTTTTTTTTTTTTTAAGATTTTATTTTTAAGGGGTGCCTGGGTGGCTGAGTGGTTAAGCCTCTGCCTTCGGCTCAGGTCTTGATCTCAGAATCCTGAGATCAAGTCCCACATCCAAGCTCCCTGCTCGGCGGGAAGCCTGCTTCTCACTCTCTCACTCCCGTTGCTTGTGGTCCCTCTCTGGCTGTGTTTCTCTCTGTCAAATAAATAAAATCTTTTAAAAAGAAAAAAAAGATTTTATTTTTTAAGTGATCTACACTCAACATGGGCCTCAGACCTGTGCCCCAAGGTCAAGAGTTGCATGCTCTGCCAACTGAACCAGTCAGGCACCCCAAATCCAATATATCTTAAAATGTCATTTTAACATGTAATCTGTATAAACATTAAAGAGATGTTTCGCATTCTCTTAAGTCTTGACAACTTGCATGTATTTTGCACACACCACAGTTTGGACTAGAGGCTATCATATAGGTCAGGGCAGCACTGGATCTTTCATCTTACTTGTGCTCTACCGTGGTCACGACAAGGTTGCTTTTTGCCTCTGTGGGCCTTTGTGTCCTTTATCTTTTACTCTGTTAGCTAGATGCTGATCTGAAGCATGTAAATAACTCAATGGGAAGTGAGGGTCTTCTGGCCATAGGGGCACATAATCCAGGCTATGTGGTCCGGGCAGCCTTCTTGGAGGTGACATTTAGGGCTATGAGTTTGGAAGGATAACTTTTAAGGAAAGTGGCCCCAGCAAGGGGAGGGGGCAGAAGTAGTTCACAGGGTTTTTCCCACCGCTAGGTATGACTTGTACTTCATGGGGTATATTTGCGGACGTGGCTTTTTCTGCAGAACTGGGCTGGAGATTTGTCTTCCCTTGATCTGTAGCAGATCATAACATATGATGACTCTGAATTGGTGTTTCTCCTTCCAGCTGGTGCCGACAAGAAAGCTGAGGCCGGGGCTGGGTCAGCAACTGAGTTCCAGTTTGTGAGTATCCCTGTTGGCTCTCTGTAGATAGTCATTGCTCTGGCCTTGGCCTTGGGGGGTCTGCAAGTTCTAGGGATAGGATACAGTATGGTGGGTCCCATCCCTTGGTGCAGTGGTTCCCCTCCCCCAAAAAAACAATGAATTCCCAGAGTTTTACATTAAGATACAGTATGTCAACTTTTGTAAATACGTAATTTATTGAAAGGAGTCCCCCAAGTCAATACTACATGTGGCTTAGTGGTGGTTTCTTCATTAATGAGTATCATAATTGTGACTCTCTTAATTTCATGAACTAAGACTCAGGGATAAGAACTACAAACTGAAGATTGAGTGAGTTCTAGAACCAAGGTGGCTCGAGTCAGGTCTTTCGTCTTCTTCAGATGGTGTGATGTTGGGCACATCCCTTCCCAGCCTCTATTTCCTCATCCTTGAAATAGATGTTATGATTACAGCTGTCTCTGGAACTTGTGAGATTAATCTAGGTAAAGTGCCAGGCACAGGGATAGATGTAGCACTGTTGGAGCGACAGCTGTCCTGTGGTAGGTCTTCACGGCACCGGTGTTCTCTGTGGCCTCATTTGTGGAAAGCTGTGTATGGCAGGCACAGATCTTGTCCCGTGCTGGAGGGTGCATGTGTGTGTGTGTAAACACACTCTTGAGTTGGGTATCCATAATACCATTTTACAGATGTGGAAACCAGCTTAGGAGGTGAATGTGGCCTCATGGTAAGAGGCAGGGCTGGGATTTATGGCCTGAGTTCTTTCGTGCTGGGCCCTGTCCTGTGATAGCGAGGCCTGCTGCGCAGTCTGCTACTAATGCTGATGTCGTCTGTTTTCTCTTGCAGAGAGGCGGATTTGGTCGTGGACGTGGTCAGCCACCTCAGTAAAGTTGGAGATTATTTTGTGTTGAATAAATTTGTAGCCAGAAAAAAGATAATCTCGTGTGTCCTGTTTGGTTTGCATTATGTGGCCCGAACAGGAATGATAGAAGGATCAAAATGTAAATGGGGCAAGACTGGGTTGGGGTAAGGAGTTGTGCTCATGCAGGGTGGCATCCCATGTGGCTGTTAGGGCTGCAGTATTGGGATCACACCTGGGCCCTGTTCCAGCACGTGCTGTCCCATCGAGTCCTATCCAGTGTGGTTGCCGTTCTGGAGGGTAATTAGAGAGCGGGGCATCTTCACTAGGCAAGCCATGCAGCTTTTTGACAGGGAAGGTTGCTGCTTTCTTTTTTTTTTTTAAAGATTTTATTTATTTGACAGAGAGAAACACAGCCAGAGAGGGAACACAAGCAGGGGGAGTGAGAGAGGGAGAAGCAGGGAGCCCGATGCGGGATTCGATCCCGGGTCTCCGGGATCATGACCTGAGCCGAAGGCAGTCGCTTAACCAACTGAGCCACCCAGGCGCCCCAAGGTTGCTGCTTTCTTAACCCCAGAATTAAGTAATCTCAACCTTCAAGGCTTAAGGTTTATATGAATGGAGGGAAAAGATAAAAACAAGATTGCACAGACACTTGAAAGGGACTGCCAGCCATAGGAAGAACCCATGGGAATTTGTTTTTACATAATCACAGTAGCTGGTTGGCGCTCTTGCCATGCTAGGGCTCCCTTATTTTTAAAGATTTTATTTATTCACCTGAGAGTGCACAAGCAGAGGGAGAGGGAGAAGCAGACTCCCCACTGAGCTGGGACACCCCCCCCCCATATGGGCCTACATCCTAGGACCTAGAGATCAAGACCTGAGTCAAAGACAGATGCTTAACCATTTGAACCACCCAGAAGCCCCCAGCCCAGGGCTCCTTTAAAAGGGGAAACGCTTGTCCAGTTTTTCTGGAGCCTTTTTAGGTGGTGGCCCTCCCTACATGTGATGGGAGTAAATGGGTAAGAGTGACGACATTCCCCTGGTAAAAGTGCCAAGGGGCTTTGTTGGGGCCATGAGGTTGCAGCTAGTGAGAAGTTCAGGGACATAATCCTGCAGACATGTTTGCTGGGTTAGATACTGGCTTTGGCTTGCAGATCAAACCATGACGTGATGGTTGCTGGAAATGCTACAAGACAGGGTCAAAGCCTTTGAGGCAGCAGCTCCGGGCCAACTAACAACCCAGGACTTGTCCATCAGGGTAAGTTTTTTCCCGTCAGCAAAACTGGTAAATAATGGTGGATCTTAAGGGAGTGGGAGGACTTTGGAGTCCTGTTTATTTGATACACAGGCCTAGCGTTGTGCAAGATGGACAGCCAAGTGAGATTCATAGCACTAAGTTGGAAACAGGTGGTTTTGTGCTATTAGCCACCCTTTCAGTCTCGATAGGTAATTGTAATTTGGACCACAAGGTGGCAGCCGACAGCAACTCCAAATGAGCACTTAAATGTTAAGTTTTGAGAGATGAGCTTTGTATTCTGAGCCACCAATAAGTAGAAGCTTGCTTTGGCAGAGAGAGGTGGTGTTTGGGGAAGCTGTTTCAGTGCGGCCTTGGCTGCCTTGCCAAAGATTGCTTTTTATCCAATTTTTCTGCTGGCTCAAGTGATGTCAAGTGGTTTGCCCGTGTTCACACGCCTTGTGATTGTTTAACCTGGATTCCACTGTGAAATGTTAGTAGCTCCGGGCCTTTCTGTTTCCCACCAAAGCCAGCAAGCAAGCAGATGGATTTCCTCTATAGCCTTGCTGATTTTCTGGCCCTTAAATGTCAATTCTTCAGCTAGGGCTTCTTGCCAACCCTTTGCCTCATGATTTAAATTAGTTCCAGGATCCAAGATCACTCAAGGACCCTGGGAAAACCCAAGGAATATACAAGGTAGAGTTGTAGCTGTGGATAAAGACAAGCCAATGGAGGTGGCTCTCCTGCCAGCCAGTCCCCTGCCTTACCTTGGTAGATTGAATACCACTGCCAATCAATAATCATTGATGAGCTGTTCAGGGATCAGTGCTAATAAGTGTTCTGGGAAACAAAAGCCTCAAGATTTGCCTTAAAAGACTTCACAGTTGGGCGCCTGGGTGGCTTAATGGGTTAAAGCCTCTGCCTTCAGTTCAGGTCATGATCTCAGGGTCCTGGGATCGAGGCCCATGTCAGGCTCTCTGCTCAGCAGGGAGCCTGTTTCCTCCGGCCTCTCTGCCTATTTGTGATCTCTCTCTGTGTCAAATAAATAAATAAAATCTTAAAAAAAAAAGACTTCACAGTCTACTTAGGAAAACAAAGCCAAGACCAAACATTGAAAGCCCATGTGCCAGGGTAACTGTCTGGCTCAGACTGTAGAATGTGACTTGATCTTGGGGTTGTGAGTTCAAGCCCCATGTTGGGTGTAGAGCTTAATTTTTAAGTTTGTATGCCAGATACTGTTAAGTGGTAAATGATTATGTCCAGAGTGAATTCTGAGTGCAGGGCAGAAGAGGTGAATGACACTGGAGTGACCCAGAGAGTGGGGTTTGTGGAGCAGGGAAAGGATGAGACCCATCAGGCACCTTGAAGATGCTTTCCATCTTTTATTGGAAATCAGAATGTCAGATGGTATCAGAAAACTCAAGTCAAAAATTAAGTGTTTTTTCTGGGTAAAAACAGATGTCGACTATTACAAATGCCTAGGAAGATCACCTGATGGCCAGTTACAAGGGGCAGGGAGAGGCCTGCAAGAGCACAGCCTTAACTGGGTAGATGGTTTGGGGCAATTTTGTCCCATCTTCCAGGGTCAGTTTGTGTCATGGCTTCACATCTGCCCACCAGCCCAGAAGCTCACCAGCTAAACCCACTACCACCACCAACAAAGATTGCAAAGGACTCCTAAGGTGGGGAGCTGACAGTTGAAGATATATTTCCCTAATTTAACACAGACTTCCCGAGACACAAGCCCTTTTCCCTGAAACAGTCCCTGTATAGTTAGTTCTGATAGCAGCTTTAAGCCTGTGATTTGCTAAAAGTCCTAACTAGATCTTTAAGAAGTAGCTACCATATGCCTGTTAGGTGCTGGGAGACAAAGCTGATTGTGAGAAGGATGCATACTCTAGCCCTGGACACGTGAGGGCCCACTGGGACACTCCTTACACCGGTGCCTGGCAGGCCTCTTGCACAGCAGCATGGGCTCATGGTGACTAGGATTCCCCGTCCCTGCCCTTGTTTCTAGAAGCCAGGCCTGCTGAGAACGAAAAGACAGGCCCACTTATGCTCAAACTGTTCTCCAAAGTTTGGGAATACAGCCAGTAGCAGCCCTACAGCGTTATGTTGGGGTCATGGGCTTCTGCTGCTTTAATGCTGAGCCCTTAAATGGATTAATCTTCTTACTTCTTAGACCTTGGAGAAAGATGAGAGAAAGGAAGAAGTTGATAGTACTAATGACAATTGTTTCAAAGCCCAAGGATGAGGGAGATCCTGGTTTGGTCACTGTCTTGGGGACAAGGTTTTTCTATTTCGAGTGTGAAGGACTTTTGACTCTCAGAGGAAGTATCAATGACTTGGTTGATTGTCAGGACAAGGACGTGGTCTTAGGATGCTATGGAAGGAAGCTGCTGATCTACTGGCAAGTAGGTGATCAGGCCAGGGTGGGGGCAAAAGTGTATCAGATCCTCCTGCTTCAACCTCCCCCCCCCCTTGTCGGTGCCTCAGGCAGCCAATAACTTTACCAGAACTGCTGTAACCTCTTCTTAAAAGTCTCCCTGCCCCCAGCTTTTCTCTGCCAAGGTTATTTTTTGGAAACACAAATGTGAACGAGATATTCCTCAGCTTAAGATCTTTCAAAAGCTCTGTGTTGCCTTCCAGAGTCTTCTAGAATCTAAACGAATGCCAGACTCCTTACATGGCCTGTTAGGTCCATCAAAACTTCCCATCTTCCTACCAAACAAGGCTCCAAATTTCAGGGCCCAGCTAACCTAGCTCGCTGTCTTTCTCAGCTCTTTCCATGTGGTGGTCTGTTTACAGGGAAACTCTTCCACCCCAACTCACTCAGGGCTCTTATTCTTCATTCTTCAGACTAAACATCACCTTTAAGGAGCCTTTCCTGACAAGAGTCACTCTTTCAACATCAAGTGAGGTGTCTTGTTAGTGTCTGCAGCATCCCTTAGCTTGAGCAAGCTGTTGGAACTGCTTGAACATCTCATCTCTGACACTGTGTGTCCTGCCTGCTCTAGGGGCCCAGCCCAGTGCCTCATATGCAGTAGCTCCTTTGTAATTTTTAGCTGCATGAATGATGTCCTTGAGGAGTTGTCTCTGAGATGCTGTCCCCTTATGTGGAAAGAACACTTGTAAAATTAAAAAAAAATTTCTGCAAGCCTAAATTGGGAATATAAAAGTAACTGAAACACACCCTTAGTACAGAGTTTCTCCAGAATTCGGGAAGGCAGACCTAGAAATATACACTAACTGGTAAGTGGCCTAGCTATTATGGCTGGTTGTATTGGTGGCTTTCAGGGAAGAGGGAGCAAATGCTGTCCAGGGGAAGGCTAGTGGGTCTTCTGTGACCAGTGGGTCACCATGACCATCTGAAGTAAACCTTACAGTTTAGACTAACAGCATGAAGCAGTAATTGTGACTGGCCCAGGTGGTGCCCTGTGGAGTATTGGAGAGGGCTGGGGCTTCCTTGGCCAAATCTAGAAGTGTCTTATTTTCAGTTCTTTTGTTCTTAAGCTTTGCTGAGGTATAATGGACATACAGTAAAGTACATCTGTTTAGACAGCCAATCTGATCAATTTTTACATGCGGGTATGTTCAGGAAATCAAGATGATGAACGTTTCCATCACTCCCAGTGTCTCCCGTTTGTTAAGCCCTTGCTCTTCCCCACCCTCCTCTCCAGGTGAATAGAGATTTGCTTTCTGTCATATAAGTTTGCGTTTTCTAGAGTTTTATAAAAAAGGCATTGTAAGGAATGCCTTTTGTAGTCTGGGTTCTTATGGTTATTGTTTGGAGACTCATCAGTGCCTCAGTAGTTCTTCCTTATCGCTATGTGTGTATTATATTGTGTGGATATACCACACATCTTTAACCCATGCACCTGTTGCTGGGCCTGGGCACTGTTTCCAGTTTTTGGCTCTTGTGACCACTGTTGCTGTGAACACCCATGTAGAAGTTTCTGTGTAGACATAATTTCAGTCCTCCGGGTTATCTACTTAGGAGTGGAGATGGGGCACCTGGATGGCTCAGTTGGTTAAGGAGTGGAGTCACTGGGTCCTGCGGTAACTGTGACTAACATTTTCAGGACCTGCCAAACTGTATTCCAGGGCGGCTGCTCCGTCTCACATTTCCCATCAGCAGTGGACAAGTTTCAGTTGCTTCTCCTCTTCACCAGTACTTGGCCTCTTAAGTTTTTTTATTGGAGCCATTCTAGGAGGTGGGAAGAGCTTGGATTTTTATCCCACAGGCGATAGAGACCTGATTAACAATATAAAGGTGTGGATTGATGTGCCCACGAGTGTGGACTGCTTGGCGAATACTTGAACCCCCACTGCAGGAAATAGGCTGAATCTGGGTCTGCACAGTGACCACGCCGGGGCACTGAGTGGTCATGGGTAAACTACTCCGTCAATAGTGACCACAATACACATTCAGCCTGCTAACGGGAAAGGGAGGGGGAGAATTCATCATTTGATTGCTCAGTTTTAGAAAGGGAAACTAGGACAGAATGAGGACATTAAGGGGGAGAAATGAAAGGAATTGTTTAAAAAGTTACAGCCCATAGAAAGCCTGGAGCCTATTTCTTTTTCAGAGTGCTTTATTGGAAGCCCGTGATAAATGCATGGCACAGATCCAAAAGAACAGCCACTTGAAAAATAAGCCCTGCATGCTCTACTGACATATCAAAGAGACCATTGTGAGGAAAAGGGCATCTTTAAAAATAAATAAATATTAAGCGGGAGAGGATACCCAAGCCCAGGGAGCAAGGAGACCTTAAAACAAAAACAAAAAGCAAAAAAAATTGTGGCAGCTAAAAATCAAATGGCATTAAAAATTTTTGAGGAATACTAGCAAAACTGTCAAAGTAAATAGCTCTAGTTTATTTAAGTGCAGGGGGTGGGGGTTGCGGCACAGGGGTCAGGCAGGGGAAGCAGGAAGTCAGTTTGAGACTCCGGGGGCATTGGTTAATTCATGTGCAATAAGTGTGGTGGGGGATGAACAGCCAACCTTCTCTGACATCTTTGCCTCCATCACACAATTTTCCTTTCCCTCAAAATGAACAACCACAAGTTTTTATCATGGAAAGTTTCAAACGTAAATAAAATTAGCAAGAGCAGAGTAGACAACCGTATACCAACTGCTGAGCTCCTCCAGTCACCAGCATTCTGCCTCTCTTGTTGTTGTTTTTCCTTTTAAGATTTTACGTATTTATTTGAGAGAAAGGGAGAGCGCGCAAGTGGGAGAGAGAGAAAATCCAAAGCAGACTCTGTGCTGAGCACAGAGCTCCATGCAGGACTTGATCCCACAACCCCGAGATCACAATCTACGCCAAAACCAAGAGTCAGACACTTAACTGACTGAGCCACCCAGACACCGTTGCCTCTCTTGTTACATCTATCCCTACACCACTCCCCAGTCACAACTAACTTAGTTATTTTAAAGTCAGGTTATTGAGATCAAGCCCCACGTTGGGCTCCATGCTCAGCAGGGAGCCTGCATGAGATTGCATGAGTCTCCCTATGCCACCCCACCAAATAAATAAGATCTTAAAAAAAAAAAAAAAGGCTTATCGAGGTATAATTTCCATGTAATACAATTCATTGTTTATATGGGTACAGTGCTGAGTTTTGATATACATAGTTGGGCATCCTATATAATCATATTATCCTGTACTGTGTGGGTAGCCATAGTACATTTGCAAGGGTCCTTATAAGGGAGGAGGGAGACAGGAGACTTACAGCCGGAGATGTGATGGCAGAAGCAGAGGTCAGAGAGAGAGAGAAGTGAGTGCTTCTCTCCAGCCAGTGGCCGGGAGTGCTGGCCACGTGGAAAACACCTGAACACCTGCAGGAAATAGTAGACTGAATTTAGGTCTGCGGGCTGACCACATGGCCACAGCAAACTAATAGAACCTTGCCATCACCTCAAAAAGATCCTACGTGCTGCCCTTTTGGTCTAGTTTTGCCTTTTCCAGAATATTAGATAAATAAATGGGACCATTTATGTAATGTTTTCTGTCTGGTTTCTTTTGCTCAGCATCATGTTTTGAGATTCACCCGTAACGTATGTTTCAGTAGTTCATTCCCTTTTACTGTTGAGTACTATTCTACTGGGATGACTTACTACAGTTGGTTTAGGCATCTTGATTTTTTTTTTTTTTAAGTAAATTCTGTGCCCAGTGTGGGGCTTGCATTCATAATACAGAGATTAAGAGTCACATGCTCTACTGAAAGCCAGGCGTCCCAGTCATCTTGATTTTATTTTATGCAGGCATTTAACGGTAAAAAGTGAAATACACAAATCTTAACTCCATCCTTTATTCTTTTTTTGGTGGGGGGGGTACCTGGGTGGCCCAGTTGGTTAAATGTCTGCCTTTAGCTCAGGTCATGATCCCAGGGTCCTGGAATTGAGCCCTACTTTGGGATCTCTGCTCAGTGCGGAGTGTGCTTTTCTCTTTCACGGCCCCTCCCCCCTGCTTGTTCTCTCTCTCACTCTCAAATGAACGAATGAACTCTTAAAAAAATAAAAGATTTATTTATTTGTTTATTTATCTGATTATTTATTTATTTATTTCTGCTTGTGTTCCCTCTCTAGCTGTGTTTCTCTTTCAAATAAATAAAATCTTAAAAAAAAAAGATTTTATTTATTTATTTGACAGAAACACAGCTAGAGAGGGAACACAAGCAGAGGGAGTGAGAGAGGGAGAAGCAGGCCTCCCGCTGATCAGGGAGCCCGATGTGGGGCTCAATCCCAGGATGCTGGGATCATGACTTGAGCCGAAGGCAAATGCTTAATGACTGAGCCACGCAGGCACCCCAAAATTTAATGGTTTTAACATTTACATTTAGCTTTATGATCCATCTTCAATTAATTTTTTTAAAAGATTTTATTTATTTGACAGACAGAGATCACAAGTAGGCAGAGAGGCAGGCAGAGAGAGAGGAGGAAGCAGTCTCCCTGCTGAGCAGAGAGCCCAATGCGGGCCTTGATCCCAGGACCCTGAGATCATGACCTGAGCCGAAGGGCCCCATTTTCAGTTAATTATTGTGGATAGTGTCAGGTAGGTGTCAAGGTTCATTATTTTACATGCAAATATCCAGTTGTTCCAGCACTATTAGTTGAAATAGTTTCCTTTTCATTGAAATAAGTTGATTGTATAAGTGTGAGTTAATTTCTGGATTCTATTCTGTATAATTCATGTCTATCCTGATCAAAATCACAGTCTTGATTACTATATAGGATGTCAGATAAGTCCCTTGGCATTTTTCTTTTTCAAGATTGTATGGCATTTTACATTCTATATAAATTTTAGAATCAGGGGACACCTGGATGGCTCAGTTGGTTGAACATCTGCTTTTGGCTCTGGTTGTGACCCCAGGGCTCTGGGATTCAGCCCCACATCAGGTTCTCTGCTCAGCGTGGAGCCTGCTTCTCCCTTTGCTGCTGCTCTCCTGCTTATGTGTGCTATGTGTGCTCGCTCTCTCCCTCTCCCCGATGAATAAATAAAATCTTAAAAAAAAAAAATGTAGGGGCACCTGGGTGGCTCAGTTGGTTAAGCGACTGCCTTCGGCTCAGGTCATGATCCCGGAGACCGGGATCGAGTCCCACATCGGGCTCCCTGCTTGGTGAGAAGCCTGCTTCTCCCCCTCTCACTCCCCCTGCTTGTGTTTCCTTTCTGGCTGTGTTTCTCTCTTTCAAATAAATAAAATCTTTAAAAAAAAAAAAATGTAGGGATGGCTGAGTGGACTCCATCCATGATCCACTTTGAATTGATTTTTGTATGATGCTTATGTTGAGGTTCCTTTTCTTTCTTATGGATTGTTCTAGTATCATTTGTTGAAAAAGCTATATTTTGGGGCATCTGGGTAGCTCAGAGATTTGGGGCTCTGCCTTCGGCTCAGGTTGTGATCTCTCTCTGTCAAATAAATCAATAAAATCTTTTTTTTAAAAAAAGGCTATATTTTTAGCCAGTTTCTGATTAGGTTATTTGTCTTTGTTAATACTGAGTTATCATAGTTACTAATATATCCTGGATACTAGTCTTTTGTCAGATATATTTTATAAATATTTTCTTCCCTGGGTGCCTGAGTGGCTCAGTCAGTTAAAGCGTCTACCTTTAGCTCAGGTCATAATGTTAGGGTCCTGGGATCAAGCCCTGTGTTGGGTGGGAAGCCTCCTTCTCCCACTCCTGCTTATGTTCCTTCTCTTGCTCTCTCTCTCTCTCTGTCAAATAAAGGAATAAAGTCTTTTTAAAAATAAATACTTTCCACATTGATGGCTTGTGAGTAGAAATTTTTAGTGTTGATGAAGTCTAATTTATCAATTTTCTTTTGTGATTATTGCTTTTTTAACTCCTCTACCTTTTCAGTTACAAAGATATTTTATGTTTTCCACAAAAGTCTTTATGGTTTTTATTTTTATGTTAATGTCTACAATCCACCTTGAATTAATCTTTGTGAATGATGTGAGATAGGAGTCATGGTTCATTTTTTCTTATATGAATACGCATTTATTCAATCACCATTTGTTTTTGTTTTTGTTTTTTTTTAAAGATTTTATTTATTTGATAGAGACACAGCTAGAGAGGGAACACAAGCAGAGGGTGTGAGAGAGGGAGGAGAGTGGGAGAGAGAGAGAAGCAGGCCTCCCGCCGAGCAGGGAGCCCGATGCGGGGCTTGATCCCGGGACTCTGGGATCATGACCTGAGCCGAAGGCAGTCGCTCAACCAACTGAGCCACCCAGGCGCCCCTCAATCACCATTTGTTTAAAAGCCTGTCCTTCCTCCACTGGATTGCTTTGGTGTCTTTGGTGAAAATCAAATAATCAACGTATATTCTATTGATCTATCAGTCTGTCTTTACACTGTTATTCTACTATCCTGATTACTATCATTTTATAGTAAGTATTAAACTTTGATAATATAAATCCCTTAATTCTGTTCCTTTTCAGGATTTTTTTGGCTATTCTATATCCTCTTCATTTCCATATATATTTTGGAATCACTGTGTCTACTTCTTCCAAATAATCTGATGATTTTTTTTAATAGAAATTGCAGGAGCAATTGGGGGGCTAAATTAAATGTCTGCCTTCAGCTTGGATCATGATTTCAGAGTTCTGGGATCCAGCCCCATCATCAGGCTTCCTGCTAACCAGGGAGCCTGCTTTTCCCTCTCCCCTGCTCTTGCTCCCGCTCGCTCTCTCTCTCATATAAATGAATAAAATCTTTAAAAAAAAAAGAAATTGCACGGAATATGTATATCAACTTAGGGAGAATGGATTCCTTTTTTAAAGATTTTTTTACTGACGGAGAATACAAGCAGGCAGAGGGAGAGGGAGAAGCAAGCAGGCTCCCTGCGGAACAGAGAATCAACGTGGAGCTTGATCTCAGGACCCTGGGATCATGACCTGAGTTAAAGGCAGATGCTAAACAGACTGAACCACTCAGGTGCCCCAGGGAGAATGGATTTTTTTTTTTTAAAGATTTTATTTATTTATTCGACAGAGAGAAACACAGCCAGAGAGGGAACACAAGCAGAGGGAGTGAGAGAGGGAGAAGCAGGTTTCTCGCTGAGCAGGAAGCTCGATGTGGGGCTCGATCCCTGTCTCCAGGATCATGACCCGAGCCGAAAGCTGTCGCTTAACCAACTGAGCCACCCAGGCGCCCCATGGATTATTTTCAATACTGAGTTGCCTAAACCATGACCATGGTATATCTGTTCATTTATTCAGGTCTTTAATTTCTCTTAGCAATGTTTGTAGCTTGCTCTCTCTTTTTTTTTTTTAAGATTTTATTTATTTGACAGAGAAACACAGCAAGAGATGGAACACAAGCAGGGGGAGTGAGAGAGGGAGAAGCAGGCTTCCCGCCGAGCAGGGACCCTGATGTGGGACTTGATCCCGGGTCTCCGGGACCATGACCTGAGCCGAAGGCAGTCACCCAACCAACTGAGCCACCTAGGCGCCCCTGTTTGTAGCTTTCAAATAACAAGTCTTATTTGTTAGGTTTATTTCTAGATAGTTGATATTTTTGATGCTATCATAAATGATATTTTGTTTAAATTTCATTTTCCAGTTGTGACTTGTACAAATATACCTACTTTTTATTTTTGACCTTGATTCCTTTCACCTTGCTAATTTCATTTATTAGTGCTAGTATTCTGGGTGTCACCTTTATTGGGTTTTCTTTTACATATACAACCATGTGTCTCTGAATAATGATGATTTTATTTCCTTCCCAATCTTAGCCTTATATTTATTTTTCATGTTTTATTTCATTAACTTCTCTAATATAATATTTACTAGTTAGTGGTGGGGAGATATGCTTGCCTTGCTTCTGAGGAGAAGCACCTAATCTTTTACCTTTAGGTATCATGTTAGCTTTTTTTTTTTTTTTTTAAAGATTTTATTTATTTGACAGAGAGAAATACAGCCAGAGAGGGAACACAAGCAGAGGGAGTGAGAGAGGGAGAAGCAGGCTTCCTGCCAAGCAGGGAGCCTGATGTGGGACTCGATCCCAGGTCTCTGGGATCATGACCTGAGCCAAAGGCAGTCGCTCAACCAACTGAGCCACCCAGGCGCCCCTATAATGTTAGCTTTTTAGAGATACTCTGCATCAAGTTGAAAAAATTCATTTTTTAAAAATATTTTATTTATTTGAGAAAATGAGCAAATGAATGTGGAGGAGCAGAAGGAGAAGGAGACTCCCTGCTGAGCAGAGAGCCCTATGATGATACAGGGCTCAATCCCAGGACCCTGGCATCATGACCTGAGCCAGAGGCAGAGGCTTAACAGACTGAGCCACCCATGTGTCCCCCCTTTATTTAAGATTTTATTTTTGGGCGCCTGGGTGGCTCAGTGGGTTAAGCCTCTGCCTTCAGCTCCAGTCATGATCCTCAGGGTCCTGACATCGAGGCCCACATGAGCTGTCTGCTCAGCAGGGAGCCTGCTTCATCCTCTTTCTCTGCCTGCCTCTTTGTTTACTTGTGATCTCTCTCTCTGTCAAATAAATAAATAAAATCTTTAAAAAAAAAAGATTTTATTTTTAAGTAATCTCTATACCCAATGTGGGGCTTGAACTCATGACCCAAGATCATGTCAAATGCTCCACTGACTGAGCCAGCCAGATGCCCCTAAAAAAGTTCACTTTTATTCCCAGTTTGCTAACAGCTTTTATTTTCAAATCATAAATTTTATTGAACTTTTTAAAATATGTTATTTATTTGAGAGAGAGTATGAAGGGAAGAAGGTCAGAGGGAGAAGCAGACTCCCCATGGAGCTGGGAGCCTGAAGCGGGACTTAATTCCAAGACTCTAGGATCATGACCTGAGCTGAAGACAGTGGCATAACCAACTGAGCCACCCAGGTGCTGAACATTTTTTATTGAATACTTCTCCTAGATGAAGATGATTATATAGTTTTTCTCTTTTAGTCTGTTCATGAGGTTCATGTTGTTTGATTTTTGTAAAGTTAAACTAACCTGGGTGCCTGGGTAGCTCAGAGGGTTAAGCCTCTGCCTTCAGCTCTGGTCATGATCTCAGGCTTCTGGAATAGAGGCCCGTATCAGGCTCTCCGCTCAGCAGGGAGCCTGCTCTCCCCTCTTTCTCTGCCTGCCTTTCTGCCTATTTGTGATCTCTCTCTCTGTCAAATAAATCAATAAAATCTTTTTTTAAAAAAGTTTAACCTTACATTCCTGTATTTAATTTCTTTGGTCGTGATATATTTCAATGTATATGTAGGAGGATTCTATTTGCTGATAGAGTTTTTTTTGGTATGTATCTATATTCATAGGGAATATAGGTCTATAACTCTTTTTCTTGTAATGTCTATCAGATTTTGGAATCAGGATTATTTTTGTCTTACAAGTTGGAAGTATTCTTTCTTCTATGTTCTGGAAGCTTGTGTAGATTAGTATTATTCCTTCTTTGGATATTTAATGGATTTCACCAAAAATACCCCTGACACCAGAGTTTTCTTTATAGGAAGATTTTTTTTTTCTATAGACTTTTTATTTAAAAATTTATTTGACAGAGAGATGGACAACACAGGTAGGCAGGTGGCAGGGAGAGGGAGCCCGATGCAGGGCTCGATACCAGGACCCTGGGATCATGACCTGAGCCGAAGGCAGCCACCTAACAGACTGAGCCACCCAGGCACCTCTATTTTAGAATATTTTTATGGGCATTTGGGTAGCTCAGTCCGTTAAGTGTTCAACTCTTTTTGTTGTTTTTGTTTGTTTTTTAAGATTTTGTTTATTTAGGGGTGCCTGGGTGGCTCAGTCGTTAAGCATCTGCCTTCAGCTGAGGTCATGATCCTGGAGTCCCGGGATCGAGTCCTGCATCAGGCTTCCTGCTCTGTGGGAAGCCTGCCTCTCCCTCTTTCACTCCCCTTGCTTGTATTCCCTCTCTAGCTGTGTTTCTTTCTGTCAAATAAATAAAATCTTAAAAAAAAAGAAAGAAGATTGTGTTTATTTATTTGAGAGTGAGAAAGAGCACACGAGGGTAGGATGGGGAGCAGAGGGAGAGGGAGAAGCAGACTTCCAGCTGAGCAGGAAGCCTGATGTAGGGCTCTATCCCAAGATATGACCTGAGCTGAAGGAAGCCACATACCCCCACTGAGCCACCTAGGTGCCCCATAAGTGTCCGACTCTTGATTTTGACTCCAGTCATGATCTGAGGGTAGTGGGATTGGATTCCACATTGGGCTCCATGATGGGCTGGGCGTGAAGTCTGCTTGAGCTCTCTCTCTTTCTCTCTGCCCCTCTCCCCATTCTCTCTCTCTCTCTAAAAATTAAATTAAATTAAAAATTAAAAAAATACATAATTTTAGATCTACCGAAAAGTCCTCATGGTAACTGAGTTCCTATATAATCCCACCCAGTTTCTCTTATTGTTGACATATTAATATGGTACCTTTGTCATAACCATTGTCAATACATTGTTATTAACTGAAGTTGTGAAAAGTCTTCTAAAAAATTCAATTTGTTGGGGCGCCTGGGTGGCTCAGTTGGTTAAGCGACTGCCTTCAGCTCGGGTCATGATCCTGGAGACCCAGGATCGAATCCCACATCGGGCTCCCTGCTCAGCAGGAAGCCTGCTTCTCCCTCTCGCTCCCCCTGTTTGTGTTCCCTCTCTGGCTGTGTTTCTCTCTGTCAAATAAATAGAATCTTTAAAAAAAAAAATTCAATTTGTTACATAGGTAAGGATGTTCCAAATTTGTATTTTGTTATTTTTGGTAAATTGTTTTCCTAGGGATTTGTCTTATTTCATCTAAAGCTGTTGAATTTTTGTTGACAAAGTTTTTCCTAATATTCCCTTATTACTCTTTTGATGTCTATTGGATTAATTACTAATATTGGTAATCTCGTTTTTCTTCTCTTTTCCTTTATAGTCTTCCTTATGATTTATGAATTTTATTCATATTTTCAAAGAACCAACTTTTGGCTTTGTTAATTTTCTCTATTGTTTGTTTTCTATTTCATTGATTTCATCTCTATTTCTTCCACTTAAATTGGGTTTATAGTTTTTTCTAGTTTCTTAAAGTGGGAACTTAGATAACTGTGTTTAAGTCTTCTTTTCTAATATACATGTTTAAAGCTATATATTTGCTTTTAAGCACTGCTCTAGTTGAACCCTACAGATTTTTATATCATTCAGTAATCTCTATGCCTAATGGGGGGCTTGAACTCATGACCCGGAGATCAGGACTGGCACACTGTACCAACTGAGCCAGCCAGGTGTCCTGATAGCATTCATTTAGAGATACTTTATAATTTCTTCTCTATAATTTGTTTCATGAGTTATTTAGGAATAGAATGTTTAATTTACAAATATCTGGAACTTTTAAAGATATCTGTTTTATTCTTTAAATCCTTTTCCCCAAAAATATTCTGTAATATCTCAGTCTTTTAAACTTTATTGAGGATTGTTGTATTACCAAGTGTGTGGTCCATCTTGGATCATGTTCTGTGTATACTTTATTTAAAAAAAAAAAAAAAAAAAAAAGGGCGCCTGGGCGGCTCAGTGGGTTAAGCCTCTGCCTTCAGCTCAGGTCATGATCTCAGGGTCCTGGGATCGAGGCCTGCATCGGGCTCTCTGCTTGGCGGGGAGCCTGCTTCCTCCTCTCTCTCTCTCTGCCTGCCTCTCAGCCTACTTCTGATCTCTCTGTCTGTCAAATAAATAAATAAAAACTTAAAAAAGAAAAGATTTTATTTATTTATTTGAGAGAGAGAGGGAGAGAGCAAGCATGAGGCCAGGGGTAGAAGAGAGGAGCAGAGGGAGAGAGAGAAAGAGATTTCCTGCTGAGCAGGAAGCCGCATGCGGGGCTCGATGAGGGACTCAATACGGGGCTTGATTCCAGAACCATGAGATCGTGACCTGAGCTGAAGGCAGATGCTCAACCAGCTGAGCCACCCAGGCGAGCCTGTTCTATATACACTTTAAACAGATGTATTCTACACCTGTTGTGTATAGTACTCTACACATATCAATTAGGTAAAAATGATTGGTAATGTTTAGATCTTTGACCTTTCCTCCTGCTTTTTATTGTTTTATCATTTACTGAGAGAGAGGCCATGCAATTTCCATCTAAGATTGTAGATTTGTATAGGTCTCCTTTTACTTGTTTTTACTTCATGTATTTTGTTTTTTTGTTGTTGTTTAGTTTTTTTTTTTAAAAGTGATTTCTGCACTCTACATGGGGCATGAACTCGCAACCCTGAGATCAAGAGTCACACACTCTACCACCTGAGCCAGCCAAGCACTCCACTTGATATATTTTGAAGCCATTTCATATTTATAATGTTAGGTTTTCCTTACATGTTTCTCTTTATCTCTGATGGTACTCCATTTTTGAAGCAGGGAAAAAAACTTGGTCGGGTGAGATAAGCTACAACCATATGGTGATAAATATAGTGGCATGGCATCAAAATAGATGGGAAGCATGAGCCTCAACTTGACTGACCCTATGGAAGGGATGAGTAAACAAGTTCAATTTTGTACCTCTATTAAAATATTTCCCCAGGGATGCCTGGGTGGCTCAGTTGGTTAAGCGACTGCCTTCAGCTCAGGTCATGATCCCGGAGACCCAGGATTGAGTCCCACATCGGGTTCCCTGCTCGGCGGGAAGCCTGCTTCTCCCTCTCCCACTCCCCCTGCTTGTGTTCCCTCTCTGGCTGTGTTTCTCTCTGTCAAATAAATAAAATCTTAAAAAAAAAAAATCCCCATAGGCCTGCCCTGGGACTTGAAATGTATTTACCACGGCTTTACCTAGGACTTTTGGAAAATTGGACATTTTTAGTTGAATTGTGTATTTGTTAAGATTAATTATTTAAGGGGTGCCTGGCTGGCTCAGTTGTGGAGCAGGTGACTCTTGATCTCAGGATTATGGGTTGGAGCCCCAGGTTGGGTGTAGAGATTGCTTAAAAATAAAAATTTGGGGGCACCTGGGTGGCTCAGGGTTAAGCCTCTGCCTTCGGCTCAGGTCATGATCTCAGGGTCCTGGGAATGAGGCCCGCATCGGGCTTTCTGCTCAGCAGGGAGCCTGCTTCCTCCTCTCTCTCTCTCTGCCTGCTTGTAATCTATTTCTCTGTCAAATAAATAAATGAAATCTTAAAAGAAAAAAATAAAAAATTTTTTAAAAGATTAATTTATTGGGCACCTGTGTGGCTCAGTCATTAAGTGTCTGTCTTCAGCTCAGGTTGTGATCCCGGAGTCCTGGGATCGAGCCCCGCATCAGGCTCCCTGCTTGGCGGGAAGCATGCTTCTCCCTCTCTCACTTCCCCTGCTTGTGTTCCCTCTCTGGCTGTGTTTCTGTCAAATAAAATCTTAAAAAAAAAAAAGATTAATTTACTTCATTTAAATCTTTTACCTCCCATTATCACCTATGGAAGGGTAGCCTGTTCTTAAGAATTATCTCCTTACCCTCTGGAACATGGGCAATGAATGAATGAACTAGAGACCAGGTAAATTTTATGAGAGGTGTGGCCGGCAGCTTCAGCTGTGATCCCCAGTAATCCTTGCCTTCTGGTTTAATGTGTAACCTTCTCCCACAGTATGTCAGACTGACATATATGATCAATAGAAAGCTGTGGAACTAACAAAGTGTGACTTTCAAGGCCAGGTCATAAGAAGTACTGCAGTCCATTCAGTCTTGGCATCTTGTATCGTTTGCTCTTGGAGGAATCCAACCACCATGTTGTGAGGATGCTCAGGTGGCCCCATGGAGAAGTTCACATCAAAAGGCACTGAGCTTCCTTCGAACTACCAACCAGTCATGTGAGGAGCCCCAAGTGGGTCCTGCAGCTCTAGTCAAGTCTTCAGATAACAGCAGGCCCAGCCAGCACCTGACTGCAACCTTATGAGAGACACGAGGCAGAACTGCGCAGTCAAGCCACTCCTGGATTTTTAACCCACAGGAATCATGAGAAATAACAATTCATTTTAAAGAGATTTTATTTATTTGACACAGAAGTATTTAGCTGGAATAACATAATTAATAAGTACACTTTTTAAAGGAATTTAAAACTGGTATTTACTATTGTCTCCCAGGAAAGGGTAGGATCCTTTGGTTAATGTTTCCTGAAAAAAGAAAAAGTAATTACTAGTAGGGCAAGAAATGTGGGAGTGGTCTTGTGGGTTCTTGCAACTAAAAGCTAGGGAAGGAATTAAAAGCCAACAGAAAAACCCATCCACCTATTTGATCAACATTTACTGAGTTCTTGTTTTGGAGAAGGCCCTTGCTAGGTGGTGGAAATATGAAGGTAAAAGACACAGGGCCTGCCCGAGTTTACAATCTAACTTGCTTATCTTTGCTGTACTGAGTTCTGGGATGCCATTTGCAATTCTCCCAATCTTAAGAAAGCGCCAGACAGTACCGTGGAGCTCTCTAGCTGCTGGAGTGATTGTTTCAATTAGCAATAATCATGCCTTGGATAAACCTCATTGGCTACTATACTGCACAAAGCTGCTAGAGTGATTGTACGTGGACAACTTTTCTGGGTAGGCTTTGGCAACAGGCAGCAAAAGCCATAAATACGTTCCTATCCCCCTTCATCTGCCAATGGGAATTTATCTTGAGGGAATATCTGACAGGGATAAGGATTTATGTATAGGGACATTCATTACTGTTCTAATGAAACAGAGGACACAACCTAAGCTTCTAACAATGAGGAAAAGGTAAATAATTGATGGTGCATCCCTATGATAGACTATAGGTAGTAATTAGAAATGGTATTTTAAAAAAAGAGTAACAGGGATAGACCAGAAATAAAAAAAGCAGCTACAGATCTCAACAGAATGTGTTCAACTACATGATTTCGTCTTTTATGCCTTCTGTATTTTTTATATTTTTGACAATGAACATGTTATGGGATTTCTACAGCTAGGACTTGTTTTTTTCCTTCCTTCCTTTTAGAGACCTCATGGCAGAAGAGAAAGCTAGAAAGAAAACCAAAATGACAAAGATATGGGAAATTCTATTTCATGAAGATTGACCCAAATTAACTGAAATCCCACATTTATGTGGCAAGGGTTAAGTTGAAATGTCATTAGTTGTAATGTATTAAGTGACTACCAACTGCCAAACGCCAACTAGAGGTAAATAAATGATGTAACTGAGATTCCAACTAAGGTCTGATTTCAAATCCTGTTTTTCTGACTGTGCTAAATGCAAGCAAATTAAAGACTGGCAATGCGTAACTCACAAACCCTGCACAGGATTTACACCACGTTCAGGGAGTGAGCATGGTATTATGTTTGGTCTGGGCCACTGAGAATATTCACAGGTCATATTCCATTTTCCCTTGCTCCACAGCGTCTGGCTATATATTTTCCCCTGGACAATCTGTTTGACATCCACGCTATAGAGTCTTCCTTGATTGCCAGAAACAATGGTGTCTTATGATTTGCATTATGTATCTTCCTTTTCTGGCCCTCCTGTTTAACTTAACAGGAAGCATTTGTTTTTGCACCAGTCAAGGGTTGCAGGATAAACATGTTAGTGGCCCAGCCAGAAAGACTTTCAGAGCTTCTGGATGTCAATGCCATGTGCACAACGTGCCCCTAAACCCCCCTCCCCCCGCTCTCGCGTTCCCCTCACTTGGGCTGTAATCCTGTCTCAGGCTGCACGCTCCAGAGCGTTCAACTGCATCCCTCTTTTTCCTCCAGACATTCCCCTTCACGCCCACCCAGAAGAACGGGCAAGGCCACGGCGGGGCGGCCTGACCTTGGGTCATCTTCGGCCAAGGAATCGCGGCGTGACCTTGGGCAAGTCCCTGCTTTCCCCTCCGCCAAACCGCGTGGCTGGATAGCCGGGTCTCCCCTCCTGCCACCGCTCAGCCGAGCGGGGCGACCCAGCGCCTGCACCGACTTCCTCCGCACGCGCCCCACCTTCCCCACCCCTACGCTCCTGGCGTTGCGGCCGCCTCCATTCGCATGGCCCTTTCATTCCAGACGCTCGTTTACGCCGCGCGGACTGGGAGGGTGCGATTCCCGGACGCGGCCTGCGCTGCGAGCGCGCGGCCGCCCCGCAGGCCCGCGCGGCTTTACGCCACTGACGCAGCGCGCCCAAGATGGCGGCGCGATCGTCGTCGGGGGTGGCGGCTGCAGAGGGGGCGGCGGCCGTGGCGGCAGCGGCGACGGCAGCCTTGACGGCGGCAGCGGCGTGGGCCCTGGGCCGGGGGGAATGAGGCAGCCGTGGCCGGCCAGCGGCCGAGCTTTGTAGCAGAGAAGCGGCTCCCCCTCCCTGCTTCCCTTGACCGAGCCGGGGACGCGCGCGCGCGCCGCCGTCCGGAGCGGGCTCCCCACCCTCCACTCCCGCGACCCGCACGGCACCCCCACCCGGGCCTGGAGGATGATGAAGCTCAAGTCGAACCAGACTCGCACCTATGACGGCGACGGCTACAAGAAGAGGGCTGCGTGCCTATGTTTCCGCAGCGAGAGCGAGGAGGAGGTGAGGCTCCGGCCGGGCGGGCGGGGGTCGCCGGAGTCGTCGGCCGCCTCCGGCCGGGGCGCGGGGGGCGCGGCCGCTGGGGGAGGGTGTGCCGGGGTCCCGGGCAGGGCCGCTCTTCTTGGTTCGAATGAAGTTCCGATGGAATTTCTTGAGCCGAAAAAGAGGAGGAAGGGAAAAAGGACGGTGGGCGGAGGGAAAGCCGGTCCGAGCGTGGTCGCACGGCACGGGTCTGGCCCGGGGAGACTAAGAGCCGGCCGCCTGTCATAGGGGACAGTGGCCGCGGAGAGAAGGCGGTGGATGGGGAAGTGTGTGTGGCTTTAGGGCCGGGCCTCCAGCTTTGGCTCCAGGAAGGGCAGCTCCGCACTTGTCAGCCCGCACATGTGTGCAGAGGCCGCCGGCACGAGGCGCAGGCCGGCCCTTTGTGCCAGAGAAATAGTCCACTTCACTGGCAGGTTCGGGGGTTGCCGAGCTCGGGATTATGTGTGTGTGTGAGCCTAAGGGGGACTGGTTAGGCAGATTAGGGCGTTGTACGAACGCCAAAGCCAGTTGTTTATTTTACAGTGCTCTTGGGTAGCCTTCTGGTGTAGCTGAGACGAAAGGCATTTGATAAGATAATCTTTATGACCTGAAAATATTTCATTTTAATTGGAAAAATCAAAAGGAATGTTTGAGATTTTTGCCCTGACGTTGCTCTATGGTAAGGCCTTTAGGATTAAATTTGCTAGCAAAATAGAAATGCTTAGAATCAGTTTCTTTTTGCATGGGGTACTTAAAAAAAAGAAAGAAAGAAAGAAAGAAAGAAAAAAATCTCAGCCTCCCAAAGCCGTTTCTGTGGTGATAAAGGGAATTTAGAGACGGCAAACGTTTTTGTAGATCCACAAAGAATAGCTGCTTTGGAAATTCATAAGATGCCTGTGGGAAAGCGTTTCTGTCCTGTGCATGGTGATAAAATGGCAGTTAAACTGGAAACAATGAAGGACAGTGAAACTCAATATGCTATATTCTGGCGTTCAGCAGTGGGCTATGGTGGCAGAGCTGCAAGTACAGTGCATCATGTTGAAATGGGGGGAGAGGAACTTGACCCGTTAGTTATGAAAAGAAGCTGTGATGAAAGAGACAGATGGATTGCCAAGAGTTGCTGTCCAGAGATATTTAGGAGGAAGTGGGACTTTAAATTATTGCTTGAAAAAAATTAGCAAAGCGGTAATTGTGCTATTGAGGGATAGGGGTGTGTGTATGTATGTGCGTTTCTGTTTCCTTTCAGCAAAACAGAAGGAAAGGGAATTTGGAAATGTATACTTTGTGTCCTGACATATATTGTAAAAGTCCCCCAAACAGTTGTATTGTAATAGGGTACTAAGCAGGGCCATGCTGTGAATTGCATAGTTTTGGAATACATACTTGAGTAAAGTAAAATTGTTGGTGGTGTTTACTGCTCCAGAGGCTTTGTTCTCTTCATTATCATATCATATTATGGGAAATCAGATGGGATCACAGTCTATTTTAACTGGAGGGAAAATTAATTAGCATAATAACATGTCTTACTACAGTACTGTGGTTAAGTCTGTGAGCATCCCAATTATAAGTAGAAGGGTGTGTAATTTACTTGTGTGAATGATGCAAGACTTTATTCATTAAAAAAATCATACTAGATATTGAGAACATGTATTTCAGATAAATTGGAAACTCTTCATAGATCATAAGCAAACTAAGACTTGATTTTCCATCTTGTTTTATTTTTTTAATCTTTAATTTTTTTAAAGATTTTATTTATTTGACAGAGAGAAACACAGCTAGAGGAGAGGGAACACAAGCAGGGGGAGTGAGAGAGGGAGAAGCAGGCTTCCTGCCGAGCAGGGAGCCTGATGTGGGACTCCATCCCGGGTCTCCGGGATCATGACCTGAGCCGAAGGCAGTGGCTTAACCAACTGAGCCAGCCAGGCGCCCCCCGTCTTGTTTTATTATGTACTGACATTAACAGCCTTTTTTTTTTTTTTTTTTTTTTTTCCATTAACAGCCTTAATGTTAAAACATTTGACTGATTGTGGAGTTTCTTCTGCTGAATTTCTTTTTGAACATTGGTTAATGAGCAGAAGATTCATGTAAATTTTTAATTACAGATTCAGTGGATGTTACAGCTAAAGCCCAGAAAGAACAAAAAATTAATGAAATGCACCCACTTTAGACTTGTTCGGTTCAATTAAGCTAATGTTAAGAGCCTACTATGGGTGTAGCCCTCTATAATGTGGGATTTAAAGGTAAACATCCCTTCCTGCCCAAAAAAGTTGAGTAAGTTTTGATGGGATCCCTTAATTGGGAGGGATTTTGGACCACAAAATAATCTCTAAGGTGTCATTCAGCTCTCAGATTACATAATTGTGTTAGAAGGGAAGTAATTTGTTAGTTCCGGGAGAACTTTTATGTTCTCAATAGAAGTGCCAGAAGCTGGAAGTATTAGCTGCCACACATTGTGGAAATGTGAAATTAAAACTCAATAGGACATTCAACCCAATTTTATTTTTTAATGGGAAGCAATGGCTTTAATCAAGATAGAATAGTTTACAGAGTATTATGAGCATGAATAAAATAGTAATGTAAGTATAAAGGGACCCTGGTTACTAAATTTAATTTACCAGTGTCAGGAAGCATACATACAATGTAGAGAGAAAGAGATGGAAAATATTAGCAGATAATAGAAGGAATCAGACCTTCTAACATTCTGTTTTTCAGCTCCCAAAGATTTTATTTATATGATAGCAGTGATAGCTGAAACACTTACCCAGGTTAGGCTATATGAATATATGCGACAAGGTTATGGAGCCAGTTTATTGAGATACTGTTAACAAAGGAGACAAGAGACGTAGGGAGCTTAAAGTCTAGAGAGAGAGGCAGATGAACAGGCCCAACAGCATGAAGAGAATGTGTTTATTGCAGACCTCAGGCTGCTTTTCTTGTTAGTAAGCAAGAATCAATAGGAAAATTCCCCTACTTCAAAGTTTTACTAATTGTTATTGTCATTTTGATAAATTAAAACCTTTAAGTTTGGGACATTCCTGATAACTAATGTATTTATTAGAACACTTTGAACCTAGTGACAGTAGACAGTCTCTTACCCAACCTCCACTTAAACCAACTTGGTTTTTTTTTTTTTTTTTAAAGATTTTCTTTATTTATTTGACAGAGAGATCACAAGTAGGCAGAGAGGCAGGCAGAGAGAGGAGGAAGCAGGCTCCCCACTGAGCAGAGAGCCTCATGCGGGCCTCGATCCCAGGACCCTGAGATCATAACCTGAGCCGAAGGCAGAGGCTTTAACCCACTGAGCCACCCAGGCGCCCCACTTAAACCAACTTGGTACACTGAATGCTGTTGTTACTCTCCTGAGCCACTGGGTTTCATATATCCCCCCAACCATAAGGCCTCTCGACCAGTCATGTGCTTACAAAGACACAGTTGTCTTTATTCCTGTATTTGTTTATGTTCATCATACCTGTTATTGTAATTATGCAGTGTAATTAAATATGATGTAAGCCCGTGGAATTTGAGTTCCAATAGAACAGTTTTGTGAGAAGTATTCTTTTTTTTTTTTTTTTAAGATTTTATTTATTTATTTGACAGAGAGATAGATCACAGGTAGGCAGTGAGGCAGGCGGAGAGAGAGGAGGAAGCAGGCTCCCCGCTGAGCAGAGAGCCCGATGTGGGCCTCGATCCCAGAACCCTGAGATCATGACCTGAGCCGAAGGCAGAGGCTTTAACCCACTGTGCCACCCAGGTGCCCTGTGAGAAGTATTCTAAATGCTTTGGAATGACTCAGTAATTTCAAGTCATTAAAAGAAATTACTGCTCAATGATATGGATAAGCAAACTGCAAAAGATGGAGAGGGAGTCTTAAAAGTCTCAAAGGACTCTGCACATAGATCACCTCATGAGTGTTTTCAGGTTTTTGCTTTTCTTTATAGAGACCTGAATTGGAGGGGGTACCTGGATAGCTCATTTGGTTAAGCATTTGACTCTTGGTTTAGGCTCAGGTCATGATCTGAGGTTTGTGGGTTTGAACCCCGTGCTGGGCTCTATTCAGCAGGGAGTATGCTGGAGATTCTCCCTCCCTCCCTCTCTCTATGTGCCTCCTTCTGCTTGCCCACGTGAATGAATATGCTTTTCTTGTTCTCTCTAAAACAAATGAATAAATCTTAAAAAGACAAAAACAAAAAAAGAACCCCAGAACTGGAAAACATAGGTCAGGCATGATGGGTATGGCATATGAAACAACTTGCCATCCAACAAGAGACCTATGCTCAAGACAAGATCTTGGACCTACAAACAAGGATTAGCAAATAAATAATACATTTATATTTTTAATCTTCCCTATCTTCCAGTTAACATTTTATCATAAACAATACAGAGGACTGAAACTGGTTTCTTGAGTAAGATTTTAGGTTCTGGATTGGGTAATATGACATTCATCTTTGTCATATTATTCAACTTTGGCTCTCCGAAGGCACTTCCATTTGAGATTTTCCCTCTTCCCTTTTTTGGAACCTCTGTGATGAGAGGAAGTGAAGTGTGCTAGAGGTGGGCTTGCTTGTACTCTCGTACCCTCCCAGAGTGGAGTGGGGGAGTGTAACGGGCATTTTAGACAGTTGAAATGTCTAGCAGTGCGAAATACCTTAGAAAAACCAGTGACAAATGCTGTACACCAGGTGATTTCACAGTGCTTAGTGCTTAGGGAAGTTAAAGCTGTGTCTAAAGGGTCTGTTTTTACTTAAGGTAAAAAAAAAATTTTAAAGATTTTATTTATTTGACAGAACACAGCTAGAGAGGGAGCAGAAGCAGGGGGAGTGAGGGAGGGAGAAATAGGCTCCCCGCTGAGCAGGGAGCCCAATGTGGGGCTCAATCCCTGGATTCCAGGATCATGACCTGAGCTGTAGGCGGGCGCTTAACGACTGAGCCACGCCGGCACCCTACTTAAGGTAAAAGCTGAATATGATAGGATTGTTTCAGATTTCCCTGTGTATTAAAACTGCTTAAAAAAAAAAAAAGGACAAAATTGTCCTTAAGGATCTTAGGTGGGTTTGTTGAGCTTTTCCATCTCTTGGTAAGGGCCTGCTGCTTCTCATTTTCTCAGCTCACGAGGTTGGGTAGGGAGATGACTGACATGGAAGATCCTCAGTGGGCAGAGACTCTGGTGGCCTGAGTGTTTGTCAGTAAAAATGCCCTAGAGGAGCAGGTGGAAGGACGTCACTGCAGACCACACCTTCCCCAGGGTCCTAGAGAGGGGAGTAAAAGCACAGGTGGCAATCCCAGAGGCGATAACCATGACGAAGAGCTTCCAGTAGATCCCAGGCTGGTTGGAGAGTCTTTTTGTAACATAGCTTGGTCACTGTCCAGTATTACATTGCTCTAAGGTCATGGTGGGTGCAGTGATCCAGTCATCTGATTAGACATTTCTGATGCTCATTTCTCTCAGTCTTTCCTGGAGGCTTCTGGGAATGTGTGCTTTCCCTTGTGCCTACCTAATAATTCTGGTTAGTCAGTTAGACATTTCTCCCATTACCTCCTTTTCTGGCTACATCCTGAGATGTGAATTCCAGTCTGCAATCATACTGCAGTCTCCATTCTTCTTCTTTTCCATTCCTTGCCCTAACCTTTTTTGCTCTCGACAGATTCTCATTTCTCAGTACATATTGGTGTTGCATATCTACTTTGTGTGGAGCAATATCTGTTTTTCTTCATAGCCTAGTACAAAAAGGAAGAACTCTTGTTCAAGAATACACTAGTTTATTCATTTTCTGAGAGCCCTATTATGGCCTAGTCCCTGTACAAGATCCTGGGAACACACAGGTAAATAAATTCATAAAGTCAGGCTGTCTGCCTGCTGTGTGTCTCTGTCTGTCCCCTCCTGCCTGCCCAGCAGCTTCACGCCTGTGTGTGTCCTGTCTTTCCTTCTTCATTGCCTTTCCTTCTCTACTTTATCATTCCCAGGGGGAACAGGCTCAAGTAATTCCCGTCTTTAAAAAAATGCTCCCTTGACCCATGTTTCCTCCAGCTACTATTCCGTTTCTCTCTTCCCGTCCACAGAAACACTTTACTGTGCTCGCTGTGTCCACTTTCCCCTATTCCAGTTTCTCTTGAATTCATTCCCATCAGGCACTCTAGACTGTGATTCTGCTGGAGCCAGTCTTCAAGGTAACAAGCTAACAGATCTAGTGGCCAGTCCTGAATCTCTGTTACCTCATCATTCTTTTCATTCCTTTCTTCTTTTTTTTTTTTTTTTTAAAGATTTTATTTATTTGACAGAGAGAAACACAGCCAGAGAGGGAACACAAGCAGGGGGAGTGAGAGAGGGAGAAGCAGGCTTCCCGCCGAGCAGGGAGCCTGATGTGGGGCTCGATCCCCGGTCTCCGGGATCATGACCTGAGCCGAAGGCAGTTGCTTAACCAACTGAGCCACCCAGGCGCCCCTCATTCCTTTCTTTACCTTGCCTCTAGGACATCTTTCTAGTTCTTCCTTCCTTTCTTTCTGGTTGTTCCTTCCTAGTATTGTATTCCTTCTCATTTTCCTGAATTCTTTCATTGCAGTGCACAAGGACATAATCTTTGACTTACTCCCTCACCCAAACACACGCCATACAGTAGGTACTCTCATCCGGTCCCATCTTTAAATACCATATTTAGGGGCACCTGGGTGGCTTAGTTAGTTGAGTGTCTGCCTTTGGCTCAGGTTATGATTCCAGGACCCTGGGATCGAGTCCCGCATTGGACTCCCTCTCAGTGGGGAGTCTACCTCTTCCTCTCCCTCTGCTCCTGCTCATGTGCTCTCCCTCTCCCTCGCTCTCTCTCTCAAGTAAATCAATACATATGATTTTTAAAAATGATGTCTATTTTATTAAATAGTCAAAAAAGATGTCTATTCCAGCTGTCTATTTTAGCCCTAATTTCTCTCCTGAAATCAAGACTTGAATATCCTGCAGTCTGCTTAGTGTTTTCATCTGGATATCTGATAGGCATCTCAAACTTAAAATACCCAAACTGAATTCTTAATTCCATCCACCAAAAACCAAACAGCAACAGAAACCTGCTTCTCCTACAGTTGTGCCTTTTTCAGTAAAGGAAACTGCCATGCTACCAGTTGCTCAGGTTAGAAACCTTGGAGCCATCCTTGCCTTCTCCCTTTTTCATGCCCACACCTAATCTGATAGCAGGTCCTGCCTAACCTTCTGTCTTCAACCTCAGCTGTGTTCTTCTAGCCTAACCCATTATTGCCTCTTGCCTGGACTGCAGCTGAATCTTCCTTACTGGTCTTCCCAAGTGCTTCTACCCTCATTCCTCTAGTCTTATCTGCTGCTGGAGTGATTCTTCCAACATAGATGTCAGATTGTATCACTTCTCTGCTCCAGTGGTATTCTGTCTCAGTGAATCCAACATCTTAATCATGACCTCGGAGGCTCTGGATGTTTGGGTCCCCTGCCATGGCTCTGACCTCATCTCTTACCACTCTCCCTTTTACTCATCCCTCTCTTCCAGCCTCACTGGCCTCTGTGCTGTTTCTCCCCCATATTATCTGCATGCCTTTCTCCCTTACTTTAGGTCTTTTAAGACTTAGTTTTCACCTCATCAGGCAGGTCTTTAATGATCATGCTACAGAAGGTAACACCAGTCCATTGTCACCGTGTCTCCTGGGCTGCTTTCTGGGCAGCACATTATCACCACCAAGACATGTTATTTATACTCATATGTTTGTTTCTCTCACTAGAATGCAACTAGTTTATGAAGATAGAAATTTTTGTCTGTTTTATGCACTCTAGTATCCTTGGTGCTTAGAACATAGTATATGCTCAGTACTACTTGTTGACTATGTGATTGAATGAATGAACGTGTTGTCCCTGCCTTTTTTTTTTTTTTTAAGATTTTATTTATTTATTTGACATAGAGATCACAAGCAGGCAGAGAGGCAGGCAGAGAGAGAGGAGGAAGCAGGCTCCCTGCTGAGCAGAGAGCCCGATGTGGGCCTCGATCCCAGGACCCTGAGATCATGACCTGAGCTGAAGGCAGAGGCTTTAACCCACTGAGCCACCCAGGCGCCCGCATTGTCCCTGCCTTTAAGAAGCTTACAGTCTAGTAGAGGAATTGAAAATACCAAAATACACTAAATACTAGTGTCTACCAATAATGTGTTAATAAAAATGTTCAGAGTCTTCTAGCTCTTATTTCCAATGTCTTAGTGACAGGGTGCCTGATAATGTTGAGTATTAGCCCTGTGGGAGTGTATGTGTAATTAGTTGTAAAACTTTTCTGAATTTCAGTGGATCTTCCCGTGATAGGGCACTTAAGATTTCTTTCACATGTTGAACTTGTGAGTCTGTGCCATCTTGCAGAACTTGTATTGGGTAGTTGATATAACATAATGATCCTCAACCCTGGTGATGGAATGCCTGAGGAAAGAGGATTTTCCTTATGTTGATAGCTTGGAACCTTCTATTAGTAAGTAAATAAATACGTCAATAGACTACAGTCAAGTAGTAGATACTGTTTTGATAACTTGTCGATAGTGGGTCATAGCCAACCATGTCTATCACGTCTGAGTTCCAAAGTTTAATTGGTAATAAAGTAATCAGTTTGCCAATGAAGATTGATAGGGATGGTCATAACATTATCTACTGTCATCAATTTGTTCTTTATATAGGTCAAAGTGAAAGAAACACCATGTAAAGTTTGTGAGTGTTGAGTCCTAAAGCATTTGATTTACAGTGGTTAATGTTTGAAACAGAACAAAGGAATTTTCATAGGCAGAGAAGATGATATGTGGATGAAGAATAAGGAATTGAATTTAGAAATTAAGTCCTCAAAATTTAAAATTTAGTAATAAAACATATGCATCCAAAGTCAGCTTGCTGAGTAACATCCTCTCGATACTGAAGAAGACTTCTTGAAGAATCCAGTTTGAGAATTTCTGTCCTAAAGTGACATGAAGGCTCCTCAAGAATATTCGCGGTCCTTTCCCCAGCCTCCTTGAAACCCTTGCTGCCTAACTTATTAAGCCTTTGAGTAGGGAAAAAGGTTCTTTTTTTTTTTTTTAAGGATTTTATTTAGTTATTTATTTTAAAAGATTTTATTTATTTGACAGAGAAACACAGCTAGAGAAGGACTTTGGGATCATGACCTGAGCCAAAAGGCAGATGCCCAAGACTGAGCCACCCAGGCACCCCAAGGATTTTACTTATTTTGAGAGAGAGTGTGCACACAAGCACAGTCAGGGAGAAGAGCAGAGGAAGAGAGAGAATTCAAGGAAACTCCCCACTGAGCATGGAAGCCCTATGCGGGGCTCACTCACACAACCCTGAGATCTTGAACCCAAATCAAGAGTCAGACACTTAACTGATTGAGCCACCCAGGTGCCATGAAAAATGTTCATTGTTAAAGTCATTCATTCGTTTACTCATTCATTGTACAGACTTTTATCAAGTGCCTGCTTATAGGCTAGGCATTGTTCTTGGAGTGCTGTAGTGAACAAGGCAGAGTGGAAGCTCTTACTCCTGTGAAGGTCCTGATAACAGATGCAGGGAGACAGTAAATGAGCAAAAATATTAGTGAAATTGATGATTTTAGGCAGTGGTAGTGCTGGGCAGAAATGAATGTGTGATGGGACTAAGTGGTGGTAGGGATGTCGGCAAATTGGTATTGGGTAGTCTCTGAACGGCGAGGCAGAGAAAAGAGCAATTACAGAAGCCCTGAGTGGGAATGATTTTGCCAAGGGGGAAAACAGGAAGGTGGCCAGAGCGGCTAAGGGCCAAGTGGAGGAGAATGGTGGGAGATGTCGCTGAGGTGGGAGGCCACCATTGCCTGTGGGGCTTTATTACTCTTCCAGTTTTCGTGGTTCTTTTTTACTCTGCCCTGCCTCTGTCACAGCAGCCCAGCAAACAAACCAGTAACATCCCATGAAACCACCTTCTTTCCCTTGTATGTGAGGAGCAGACGTGGTGGTAACTGTTGATTAGAAGAAGTTGTGCTTAAGAAATGTACAAGTGGAGGGGCACCTACCTGGGTGGCTCGCTCAGTGGTTAAGCGTCTGCCTTCAGCTCAGGTCATGGTCCCGGAGTCCTGGGATCGAGCCCCCCATTCGTCTCCCTGCTGGGCGGGAAGCCTGCTTCTCCCTCTCTCCCTCTCCCTGCTTGTGTTCTCTCTCTAACTGTGTTTCTCTCTGTCAAATAAATAAATAAATCTTAAAAAAAAAAAAAACTAAAAAGGAAATGTACAAGTAGAGATGAAAGTACTGTTTTGTAGTCTACCCTAAAGTTTCTTTACATTTTCTTAGGGTAATTTAATCAGAAAGGCTACTTTGAATAAGTAATATATGCACACAGTACAAAATTCAAAAGGTACAAAGAGTTAGCTTATAAAAGATAATACAGCAGTGCATTGCAAATGAAAGATTAGGGGGGTATTTCTGTTTAATAAAATAAAGGTTTGTTAGTTTTTCCTAGAAATATATTTGAGCCCAGACCACTTGAGCTCTCGTGGTTTTTCAGCAGTTACTAGTTATTGGGGTTTGGTTACCTTAAGTGCCAGGGATCCTTTTAGAATAGAGGAACTTCTGGGAATGGAGGGGCCTGTGTGCGTGCGGGCATAGAATCAGTGTTGGCAGTGGGCTGTGGGTATCAGGAAAGTGCTGTGATGTGGAAGCTGCTTGTCTAACTGGCCCGCAAGCCCCTGAAAAGCAGCTTAGCAGTTGTCTGGGTCAGACTGGGCTTGCTGATTTCTAAACTCTCATTGACTACTCAGAGTTGACCTTTTAAGCGAAAGTACCTTCCTAGTACTGGTAGGAAGCTGTTCGCTTTAGCCATATGCTTTTGTCCCCATTTGTGGAATGGGGAGTGGGTAGAATTCTGAGTGAAATTGTGGCTTTTCAGCTCTTCCTGAGGGACTGTGAGATAATAGAAGGCATGTATTGGTCTCTGTCCCTGGTTCCTGGCAAAAGCTCCCAATACTCTTGTGACATCCTAAGTGATGAGAACATCTCTTGTTCTAATAGTGGTCTCTGTCCTCTATTCCTGAACCAGCTCCTAAAACCGTTGTAATTTTCTGGGTGATTGCAGTGTCTTTTGTCTTAATGAGGCAACTCTGGGTGGGTTCCTGGATGGCTCCTGGATGAGGGCCAGTCACTAGAAAGACCAGCCCTGATTAGAAGCTTGGAATTTTCAGCCCTGACCCCCGTTGCCTGGAGAAGGGAGAAGGGCTGAAAACGGAGTTAATGATCCATCGTGTGTAGGTCATGAAGCCTCCATAAAAATCCCAGTAGTACAGCGTTTGGAGAATTTCCAGGTTGGTGAACATATTCACACCGGGAAGGTGTTACATCCCACCTGCATGAGGCCAGAAGCTCCTTGCCCCCTGCATCTCTTCATCTGGCTGTTCCTCTGTATCCTTTACTGCATTCTTTAAGAAACCGGTAAACATAGGAAGTGTTTTTCTGAATTCTATGAGCCACTCTGGCAAATTAATCGAACCACGGTGGGGGCTTTTGGAACCTCTCATCTGTAGCCACTTGGTCGGAAGCATTGGTGGTAATGGGTGCTGATGATTGGCATCTGAAAGGGTGGTGGCAGGCCTGTGGGACTGAGTTCTTAACCTGCACGATCTGATGCTATCTGTTGGTGGAGAGGTGCACCCAGAGACCAGTGCCAGAATCGAGGGACTTGTAGCGCACCCAGCTGGTGTTGCACCCAGAGACCAGTGCCAGAATCGAGGGATTTGTAGGGCACCCAGCTGGTGTTGCAGAGACCTGCTTGGTGTAGGGGAGCCCCACACAGTCCGTGACCAAAAGTAGCAAAAGTTAAGAGTAGTGAAGGAGACACTCAGGAAAGAAGCAGGGTAGGGAAGAACTGGGTTTTTTCCCTTTTAAGAAGGAAGAAAATGGGGATTTTTCCTTAACCTTCTTTTCTATCTCCTTGCACCCGTCTCCCAAAATGCCAACCCAGAGCTGGGAATGGGAAACTTGACTGAAGAAGATCATTACGTGCAACCTCCTCATTTATGAAATAGAAAAGAATTATTAGAATGATACAGCCATATTCAAATGTGAGCACGAAAAGTATTTGCAAAGCAAACATGAGTAGGTTTTTTTTTTTCCCCGTTTTTGACATTTTATCGTTTATAGCTGCTGCTGCTTTCTTAGCACAGTTAATGAGAAGTGGACTGTGTACAAATCTGGTTATGTATCCCAGGCAGGTAAGGTCATGCCTTTTGTGTGCTTTATTCAAATATACTTAAAAAAAATGCTTAGTTTTAGACACTTTCTCTTTTTTCTTTTTTCCCCCCCCGACGACATGATTCTTTTAATAAGTATTTGAGTTTTTAGTTTTTAGTTTTTATTATTATGTTCAATTAGTCAACATATAGTACATCATTAATTTTTGATGTAGTGTTCTTAACTCTTTTTGAGATGGCAGGTAAAGAACTTGATTATCATAAAACATTTTACATCTGTGTATTTTGTAGCATTTCCAAAAGGAGAGTGAATTTCTACTCCATTTAAAGAAAATTATTACAAAAAACATTAAAAACTTGAATCTAAAGCAAGTGGAAACAAACTTATAGAGAAGACAAGACTATTACAAACCTAAAAAACAAATGATCCCTTAAATAGACTTTCTTTGTATACCCTTAGCTGACCTCTTTGTTCCGTAGAACAGTAAAGTCCTTTTAAAGAACTGCCTGGAGGGGCGCCTAGCTGGCTGAGTCAGTAGAGCATGTGATTCTTGGTCTCGGGGGTCGTGTATTTGAGCTCTGCATTGGGTATAGGGGTATAGAGATTACCCAAAAAAAAAAAAAAAAAAAAGGAAGATAGTGATTTTTTTCTTTGAATATTCAGAAACCCTAGTAAACTTTCTTTTTTTTTTTTTAAGATCTTATTTGTTTATTTGACAGAGAGAAACACAGCTAGAGAGGGAACATGAGCAGGGGGAGTGAGAAAGGGAGAAGCAGGCTTCCCATCGAGCAGGAAACCCGATGCGGGGCTCCATCCCAGAACTCCAGGATCATGACCTGAGTCAAAGGCAGATGCTTAATGACTGAGCCACCCAGGCGCTCCAGAAATCCTAGTAAACTTCTTTAAGAGAAGATAGGTACTTTATAGAATACTTTGTATATGTGAGTAGCTTGAATTAATATATTTTGAATAACTGGAACTTTTTTTTTCTTTTTTTAAAAGATTTTATTTATTTAACAGAGAGAAATACAGCCATAGAGGGAACACAAGCAGAGAGAGTGAGGAGAGGGAGAAGCAGGCTTTCTGCCGAGCAAGGAGCCCGATGTGGGACTCGATCCCAGGTCTCCGGGATCATGACCTGAGCCGAAGGCAGTCACTTAACCAACTAAGCCACCCAGGCGCCCCCTGGAACTTTAGTTATTTAATGTTTCATTTTCTTCTTTGCAGAAATAACTTGGTTGTTAGACTACTGTTCAGTCATCACTTACTAACTGTGCTGAGCCCTGACCTGGGACTTTTACACTTGTCACCACCACACTGATTGTTTTTCCTGGGCGGTTTTGCAGTTTGGGTAGACTGCCTTTAATAATAATAAGATGGAACTTTTAGATTTTATTGGTAAAACGAATTGGAAAAACAAACCAGCGAGTTTCTTTGTGTAAAAATTATATTCCTATGGTATTTTCAAAGACTCCACAACTATTTTGAAAGGACATAGCTTGGGGTCATCTGCCAGACACCATGAGTGACTTTTTTTTTTCCAAAAAAGAATTTTTTTTTTTTTAAATTACAAAAGTTGTTGTCGTATTTATAAAGAACACTCTAAACCTAGGAGGTTAAGATATGCAGAATAGAATGTGAGCTCCTGAGGAGCTGTGAGCTGTTGATAGGATGTGGTGTAGAATGTAAAATGTAAGCCAATTAAAGAAGCAATGGAGAGGAGTGTTTATAGGAATTTGGAGGAGTCTGTGAAGATGAGCTGGAGTGTCAGGGACAGTTTCATGAAGTGTGTAAGGCCACACCCAGACGTCTTGGTTAGATTTGGGTAGCTGATCAAGAAGATTCCAGGTGGAGGACGTTCGGCCAGGTAGGTGACCTCACAGAATGTCAGCAGCCTTTGGAAGCCTGTTTGCCCTGGAGTGTCGTGAGGATCACATGCTGACAGCTCCTGGCTGTGTTTGGGATGCAAGATGATTAAACAGTTTTTAAAAATTAGCTGCCAACATTTTAATTAGAAAATTTCAAATAAGGAAGCCGGTCTCTAGGTTTCTTTTGAAAAATCAGAAGATCTGGGCCAGCTTTCCTGTAGGATGACTGTGGCCAGAGCTGAGTGGTGGCCACCCTTTGGACTGCCCAGCTCTCTTCAGTGGGCTACAGTCCTTACCACTCCCTGTGGTTCCCTTGATATTGAGGCCCAGTGACAGCTAACATTTATTGTGGTGGCTGAGGTGTGTTACTGCCTTTTTTTTTTTTTTTTTTTTGCCTTTTTGAAGATAGACTTAAGAGGAAAGTCAAGTATTTCTTGCACCCTTCTAAATTTCAAGAAAGAAATAGGGAGAGTGCATTTCTTTGTGGAGATGAAAATATTCCTACCTCTTTCCTTTAGACACATTCATATGTCACTGTTAGAAGATTCTGACTGACTTCACACGTTTGTGCCCCCTGCCCAGGCCCCATAGAGTAGTGTTTGAGTTTTGATGTCTGTAGTGTTTTAAGAGCTTATTAGGCCCTGGAGTTAGGCACACCTGGGCTGGAGCCCTGGCTCTTAGACTCACTAGTCTGGTGATCTTGAGCAAATTACTTTCCATGTCTTTGCCTCATTTTCTCACTTGTAGCAATAATAGTACCTCCCTATTTTACTGTATTTTTGGAGGACTAAGTGAAATCACTTAATATCTAGAACGCTTAGCCCAGTTCCCGGCACAACTTCACACTTGGTGTCAGCTTTGTAAATATAAAACTAAGGAAGAGGCAGTTTCTAACTTCATTGCAACTGGGCTTGTAGTGAACTGTGGTGAGAAGAAGGTTATGGGAAGCTGTGAGCCCCAGTTTGCATTTGTTAATTAAATCAGTGTGTGCTTCTTGAGCAGTGGGTACTGCGCTGCATTCCAGTGAATGAGGCGGACGCAGCCCCTTGCTTTTGTGTTGCTTACAGTCTGGCAGTAGAGACAGATGACAAACCAGCAGCTGCGGTATGATGTGGTGTTTGAAGGAGAAGGTCTTGGGCACCTGGGTGGCTCAGTTGGTTAAGCGTCTGCCTTTGGCTCAGGTCATGGTCCCAGAGTCTCGGGATCAAGTCCCGCATTGGGCTCCCTACTCCATGGGGAGTCTGCTTCTCCCCTCCAGTTCTCTCTCTCTCTCAAACAAAAAACCCACAAAACTTTGAAGTAGAAGGTCTTAAAACAGAGTATTTCAGTGAGTCTCTGGTTTCATTTTTTATGACCATTTTTGTGTTAGGAAAGGTCCTAGCCAGGGCAGAGTACTTGGTGATGTTGGACCCTGTTCGAAAGAGCATGGCACTGTTAAGCCATCCACCATCTTCTCTTCTCCTTTCCTCAGATTGTCATTTATGGAGCACCTACCATCATTTAGGCAAATGTCCAAGCCTGACAGAGAAAAGTGAGAGAGAAACCTTTCTCTGTATAAAGAAAGCTCTTGTCCTCAGCCTGCCTCCCCCACCCCCTGTCCCAAATCTGTACCAGAGAAAGAGAAATTAAGAGGGTCCAAACCAGCCAGTATCTGGGAGAGGAATAAAGACACTTCTCATCCCCAAAGACTTGAAAATGAGAAGCTTAACAGAGAAGCCTACCAGTTTGGAACCTTGGAGTTTATTTCATGGTATTGATGCTTTGTATCATTAAAAACTTGAACTTTATGGCATGCCTAAGAATATACTTTAACTGCATAAAAGAAAACTGATTTATTTTAACACCTTAATTTTATTTAAAATAATCCCGGTAGCTTGATTTTATAATAAAACTTAAGTTTTTAAACTAGAAATACAGTGCTATGGGAGAAGGAAGTGGGGAGATGAATTCTTTGATTTAATAAGATGTGTGTCTGGGAGGACTTGGCAGAGGACTTGATCAAGGGACTTGAGGGAGGATCTGCTGTGGTCAGACTGGGCAAAGAGGCCAAGGACAGCTGACACAGTAGCGTATGCATTATAGCTTCTGGAGAAGAGTTTGTGGGCCAGGGTGCAGGGATGTAGAGTGTACCAAACGATTGATTTTTCTGGCAGAAAATCAGAGAATAGAATGTAGAGTCATCATGTGAGTGACTTTGCAAGTGGGTGCCTATCTTTGAGGAGAGGGATAAGTGCTTATTATTTCTAGGGTCTCTGGTCAGCTCCTCTTTCCTCAAAGCATTCTTCTCTTCTTTTTGGAGAAATCCTCCTTTGGAGAGGAGGAAGGGCCCACCTTGTCATCACAAGAATTGAATGGGCCAGCGTGCGAGCTCCCTTCTCTGGTGTGCCTGTGTGGATGCAGGACTCAGGCTCCATTACTTGGTGGCTCAGTGTTCCTGGTCCTGAGGAGGCGGGGCGAGGGTTGGGGGGAGCAGGGGAAGGCCAGTGGCTATGTGCTTACCAGATGTTTGTGCTTTAGATCCAGGCTTTTGCCCCCATCCCTGGTATGCCATGGTGTGGGCCCATCTTCCAAACCTGGCCTTTCAGTCCCTGCCCCTCCAGTATTCTGAGCCTTTGGTATTTCTTTCAGTATATTCCCTTTGGCTACAGATGGCCAGACTTGGTTTCTCTTTCTTTCAACCCAAGAACCCTGTCTGATGCACCCCGCTGGGTAGTTTCTGTTTTTTTTTTTTTTAAGTGAAGTAATCTTTTTATTTTTAATATTTATTTATTTGACAGAGAGAGATCACAAGTAGGCAGAGAGGCAGGCAGAGAGAGCAGAGGAAACAGGCTCCCCGCTGAGCAGAGAGCCCAATGCGGGCCTCGATCCCAGAACCCTGAGATCATGACCTGAGCCGAAGGCAGAGGCTTTAACCCACTGTGCCACCCAGGCGCCCCCCGCTGGGTAATTTTTAAGGTACCCTCCGCACTAACACAGTGTACCAGAAGAAATGTATATGTGCTGAGTCCAGATTTTTATTAATTTATTTTTCTTTTTTTGATTAAAGATTTTATTTATTATTTGAGATAGTCAGCAGGAGAGAGAAGACAAGCATGAGCAGCAGGGAGGGTCAGAGGAAGAGGTAGAAGCAGGCTCTCTAAGTTGGGGCTCCATCTCAGGACCCTAAGATCACGACCTGAGCTGAAGTCAAATGCTTAACTGACTGAGCCACCGAGGCACCTCTGTTTTTTTCCCTGGGAGAGCTTTTTCATTGTATGCATGATGGAGGCTTTAACATTTTTCCATTTTTTATGGTAAAAATTTCTTCTTGGGGCGCCTGGGTGGCTCAGTTTGGTTGAGCGACTGCCTTCGGCTCAGGTCATGATCCTGGAGACCCGGGATGAGTCCCACATCGGGCTCCCTGCTGGGCGGGAAGCCTGCTTCTCCCTCTCTCAGTCTCTCTGCTTGTGTTTCCTCTCTGGCTGTGTTTCTCTCTGTCAAATAAATAAATAAAATCTTTTAAAAAAATTTCTTCTTGTTAGTGTTTGTAAAATTGATTTAAATGGACAAAGAATAATCCAGTTAAATAGAGCAAGTGTAACTAACACTGGCCTCAGCGCTGTTATTTTTATGACATGCTGGTCCATGTCATACCCTCTCTACCCTCGATGCTTATAGTTTCTCTTTTTAGAATTGTTCTAAAGAATATTTGAGAAAGTGTGGATTTTTAAGTATTTTAAACTTTGTGGCTGTCAAGGACCAGATAAAAAAATGTGTTTTAAAAAAAAAATCTTTTTTTTTTTTAAAGATTTTATTTATTTGTCCGAGAGAAACATAGCCAGAGAGGGAACACAAGCAGGGGGAGTGAGAGAGGGAGAAGCAGGCTTCCCACCGAGCAGGGAGCCCAATGAAGGACTCGATCCCGGGTCTCCGGGATCATGAGCTGAGCCGAAGGCAGTTGCTTAACCAACTGAGCCACCCAGGCGCCCCTAAAAATTTTTTTGACTAATCTCCGCACCCAACATGGGGCTTGAACTCAGGACCCCAAGATCTAGAGTTTCATGCTCCACAGACTGAGACAGCTCTTTAGTGGCCCCCAAAATGTTTTTTTTTCCTGAAAGATTTTATTTATTTCTTTGACAGAGAGAGACACAGTGAGAGAGGGAACACAAGCAGGGGGAGTGGGAGAGGGAGAAGCAGGCTTTCCACTGAGCAGGAAGTCTGATGTGGGTCATGAATCCCACCCTGGGATCATGACTGAGCCGAAGGCAGAGGCTTAACTACTGAGCCACCCAGGTGCCCCAAGAAAGACTGTCTTAGAACTCATGGAAACTTAAACTCCATTTTCAGGAGAGAGGATAGAGTTTATAGTATTTATAGTATATACATTTTCTGTATTTCCCTATCCATTTGCATGTAGAAGCTAGAGAGAGGAAAGGAAACAGGAAATGTTTCAAGTTTGGTACTGATTCAGGAGCATTGTATAAGGTCAGAGGAGTGGGAAATTGACTGAAAGTTAATGCATTCATCTGTAAAGTGCAAATAAATGGCACCTAAATTATGAGATTCTATGAAACTTTAATGAGGGAAGATAAAGTCCTTCGCAGGTACATATTGAGAACCCAAGAATTGTTAGCCAGTGTTACTAAGACAGGAACCACTGAAGGAATCCCAGTGTCAACAAATAATTACAATGCAGTGAGAGAAGTGTGGTACAGAACCCTGTCCAAAATGCTTCAGGAACAGAGTGACTAATGCTGAATCGGAAAGTTGGAAATAGAAAGTAGTAAAACTAGGGGTTGAAACGGTGAATAGAAGTTGCTGCCATTACATTAATACAGATTATGTAGACCTTACAAGAATTGCATCAGATACTAATCATAATGGCCTACCACAGCTGCATAAAGATAGACTTCAGTGGGGTGGGTACACGATCTGAAAACATAGGAAGTGGGAAAGAAAGAATTTAGTGGAGTAGACCTTAAAAAGGATTTAAATGCAGTAAATGGGCCAGCGTGAATGTACTTCGAAACGGCTTTATGGAAGGAGCTAAGGTTCCTGGTTATGGAGGTTATGGAACCCTGACATTTGTAAACCTGAAAGTAACCTTAGACAGAATCTGTCAAGCCATTTCAATGATATAAGGGAACTGAAACCAAAAAGGTGTTCACATCTCTCTATGTGCTACTTCTGGTAAAAGAGTACGTACCCGGGTAAAAAAGAACACAGTTTTTTTCTTGACAGATCCACAAGAGGGAGTTAAATAAGTGGAAAGGAAGAAATTTGAATAAAAATACATTTCTTTTTTGTTTTTTAAAATATTTTATTTATTTGACAGAGAGAAACACAGCGAGAGAGGGAACACAAGCAGGGGGAGTGAGAGAGGGAGAAGCAGGCCTCCCGCCGAGCAGGGAGCCCGATGTGGGACTCGATCCTGGGTCTCCGAAGGCAGTCGCTTAACCAACTGAGCCACCCAGGCGCCCCTAAAAATACATTTCTAAAGCCAATTCCCAGCACCAGCATTGAAAACAAAACAGAACTAAGCAGGTGGAATGAGAGGCCGTCTTATAATTATAGAAGTATAATCTATACTGACTTTAGCAGCACGTATTGCTTGTTGTCACCGTTGGCTGCAGCTGATCACGCATCCCCCAGCCAGCATATGTGTGTTGTGGGCAGAAAGCTGAATTTATCAGAAACGTGGATATTTTGGGCAGAGTCTGAATGCCAGAGACTTATTTTTGAAGGTAGTTTTATTAGTCTACCTTCCGTTATAAAGCTCTTTCATGCTCACTGTAGCGAATTTGGACAACATCCCCTCTTTTGAGCCCACTGGATTGGAAGTTCCCAGAGTTCTAATGTGTTCTCCCCTGTTTATACAGTTCACCTTTCCTCATGCCTGCGTGGTGCTTTATACATAGCAGGTTCACAGTTGCTGGGAGGATAAGTATCTCCAAATCATTTCTTCCAAAACATACAGAAGAAATTCTTTAATCATTATGGTTTCTGGTTTTTACAGCATTGTGAGTGATTTACGTATAATTTTGTAAACTTGTTTTTCACATAAACATTTTTTTTCCTAATCTGAACTTAGCATAAATATTTTCATGGCTATGTGCCCATTGAATGATGAAAGCATTTATTACTTAAATGCTCCTGTATTGTTGTAAATGACGTTGTTACATCACATAAGAAGGTAATATTGGCAATCACAGTAATTATTATATTTCTCTAGTCTCATGAAGTACACATTTTTAAAAATATGACTGCCAACCATCTTAAAGAATTACCGCCCTCCATTTGCACCCTCTTCCTCCACTGCTCATTAATAAGCAAGTATGACATTTAGTGAAGAGTGTGGTGGTATTTTGCACTTTCTACAAGTCTCCTCAATGTACAAATCTCCAAATATCCATAGATAATTGATAGATGCTATTTAGTACAGATTCTATGTGTTTTGATATGTCGTTTTGAAGTATCTAAAGATAATCAAGTCTCACACAGAATATATAGTTAATTATTTAGTAGGATGTTCCTTAATATGGGCCTCATGGTTTCTCTTGATTAGATTGAAGTCATGCATTTTTGGCGATAGTGTCCTAGAAGTGATGTATCCTTGTCAGTGCACCATATCAAAAGGTACCTGATGTCAGTGTATCTTATTACTGGTGATGTTAACCTTGATTGTTGGGTTAAGGTCAGGTCTGTCTGCTTTCTCCGCTCTAACGTAATTACAGATCTTTTTTTTTTCCCCTGTGTTGAGAGCTTTAAGATTTATTTTCTTAGCAACTTTGAAATAACTATACAATAGAGTATTGTTAGCTATAGTCACCATGCTCTCTACATTACATCCCCAGAACTTACTTATCTTGTAACTGAGTTTATAGCTTTTGACTTGGTTCACCCTCCCACACCCACCTCTGCCAGCCAAGCCCTGTCTTATTCTCTGTTTCTGCCAAGCTTGGTTTTTTTTAGGTTCCACATGTAAACGAGGTCATCTAGTATTTGTTTTTGACTTATTTAACAAAATACAGTGCCTTCAAGGTCCATCCTTGTTGCACGTGGCAGTTTCCCTTTTCTTTGACTGAATAATATTCCTCTGTGTGTATGTCACATTTGCTTTATCCATTCAGCCATTTGATGGACACTTAGGCTGTTCCCATGTCTTAGCTGTTGGAGATAATGCTACAGTGACCGTGGGCATGCAGATACCTCACTGAGATAGTGTTTTTGTTTCCTTGGGATATATACCTAGAAGTGGGATTGCTAGGTCATATGATAGTTCTATTTTTAATTTTTTGAGAAACCTCCATACTGTTTTCATAGTGGCTGAACCCATTTACATTCTCAGCAGCAGTGTACAAAGCTTCCATTTTTTCCACATCCAGCACTTCTAATCTCTTGTCATTTTAATGATAGGCATTCTAACAGTTGTGAGGTGATATCTCATTGTGGTTTTGATTTGCATTTCTCTGACAATTAATGTTGTTGAGAATCTTTGCATGTACCTGTTGGTCATTTGTATGGATCTTTGAAAAAATGTGTTTTTTTGTTCTTCTGCCAATTTTTTTTTTTTTTTTTAGATTATTTATTTGAGAGAGAGAATGTACAAGCAAGGGTGTGGAGGCAGGAGGAAAGGGAGAAGCAGACTTCTCACTGAGCAAAGAGCCTGGTGCAGGGCTCCATCCCAGGACCCTGGGGTTGTGACCTGAGCCAAAGGCAGATGCCCAACCAACTGAGCCACCCAAGCATCCCTCTTCTGCCTGTTTTTAAATCAGATCTTTTTTTTTTTCTGTTGCACTGTATGAGTTCCTCGTATAGTTGGAATATTACCCTTAACAGCCATACAATTTACAAATATTTTCTCCCATTTGGTAGGCTGCTTTTTCATTTAATTGATGGTTTCCTTTGCTGTGTGGGAGCTTTTTTACTTTGACATAGTTCCACGTTATTTATTTATTTATTTGTTATTTAGTAAGCTCTGTGCCTAGTGTGGGGCTCCAATTGAAGACCCTGAGATCAAGAGTTGCATGCTCTGCTGACTGAGCCTCCCAGGTCCCCCATTGCCTTTGCTTTAGTGTCAAATTAAAAAATCTTTGCCAAGACTGATGTTAAGGTGCTTATACCCTCTACCCCAACTGCATGTTCTTCTAGGAGTTTTCTGGTTGCAGGTCTCACATTAAAAAGTCTTTAATGTTGGGTGTAAAGATTACTTAAGGAAATTAAAACAAACAAACAAACCTGAAGCCTAAGAAAGAAAATACCTTGTTGGGGCACCTGTCTGGCTCACGGAGTAGAGCATGCAACTCTTGATCTCAGGGTTGTTAAGTTTGAGCCATACATTGGGTGTAGAGATAACTTAAAAAAAAAAAATCTTTAAAAAAATATTGTTGCATAGGACATGATGAGGTAAATTATTAACATCTATAAAGCTAAGGGTAAGGTGGCTTCTATCATATTTTTGTTTCTTATTTACAGTTTCATCCAGGTTCCTTGGAGTAGACTCATGAGTCCGACAACTCACTGTATGTGGTCAGTTTCATCATTTTCAGCATCTTTAGACATGGATGGTGCAACTGTGGGTTGAGAAATCGAATCTTCTTATGTTTTCTTTTTAAAGGAATGATCCATCCTTAAATATAAAAAAGTTATATATTTTCTTTTGAGCATAAAGTCATAAAATGCTGTTAAAGTAACAGTTTTAGATATAGTTTAAAAATTTAGAAAAATTTGAAAATTAGAAGAGTACATTATAAAACAAGACCGTAAAATATAGTGCTTGTATTTTTGTGGAGGCATAAGCAAAACTTAAGAATTTGTAATGAATGATATTCAGGTTACAAGAATTTATAGCAGGTGTAAATGATAATAGCTGGTAAGAGCACAGAATGGATATCAAACTGACTTAGTCTCTGAAAAACATATTTGTACCCTAAAGCTGTTGTTATCTTAGAAAATTCTAGATAACACAAGACTATACAAGCACACATTCCATTAACGGTTGTAGTGATGGCATCGTTAACCTGTCACGTAGCCTCTGGAAAACTCCACTGTACACACAGGAGAAAATAGGAGTAGAAAGGGCAGATAACATCTGAGTATTAACATAAAAATAGTATTGGCCCCTCAGGAGCCTGTGGTCCCCCAGGACTCTTTGAGAACTGTTTCTTTTTTTTTTTTTAAGATTTTATTTATTTATTTGACAGAGAGAAACACAGCGAGAGAGGGAACACAGCAGGGGGAGTGAGAGAGGGAGAAGCAGGCTTCCTGCTGAGCAGGGAGCCCAATGCGGGGCTCAGTCCCGGATCTCCGGGATCATGACCTGAGCTGAAGGCAGCCGCCTAACCAACTGAGCCACCCAGGCGCCCTGAGAACTGCTGTTTCTAAGTGATTCTAACTACTCCCTGATATGAAACTCTGGTGGGAGAAAGGGCACTATCATTAGTCAAGTGCTTCTTGTGCCAGGCACTGTGTTAGGAACTTTACAAGATACATCCTCATTTAGTCAAGGTCTTTGTAGTGGTGACAGGGGAAGTAATACGAGGCCAAAATTGGGTAATAGATGAAGGTGGGTTTTGTGAATTGGTCTAGTATAAGATGTGAATCAGGTCCAGGGTGGCCTTAAGGGTTTTGAACAGAGTAACTGGAAGGGTAGAGCTGCCATTTCCCGGGATGAGGAAAAGTACTGAAGGAGCTGGTTTGGGACAGGGGAAAGACCAGCTATATATATATATATATATAAAATGGCGTTCAGGGAGAGGAATGGGCAGGAGGTATAAATTTGGAATTTTCAGCCTGTCAGTAGTATTTTAAGCCACAATCCTGGACAGATCACAAAGAGAATGAATAGGTATAGAAGAGAAGACACCTTGAGGACTAAGCCCTGCAACGCTGCATGATTTAGAGGCCGAGGAGGTAAGCAAAGAGTAGCAAGCAAGGGAGCAAGAAAATCAGAAGATATGTGTTTTGGAAGCCAAGGAAAGATTGATTCAACACAGAGTGAATGTACCATGACAAGGCTACTGATGATCAAGTGGATGAAGGCTCAGTTGATGAGTAGGTGGAGCAACAAGAAGGTAATGGCTGACTTTGATAAAGGGGAGAAATTCTGTTTGCAGTGGATTCAGGACCGAGTGGAAGAATATATATCTGTAGTTAGAGACAATTTTACGGAATAATATTGCAATAAGAATAGTATATAGAAGGGAGGGATATGATGTCAAGAAAGGGTTTTGTTTTATCTCTTAAGGGAGAAAAAGCATCTTTAGAGGTAAAATGTTATGCAGAAGAGAGGGGAGGAAAGTTGCTGGAGCAGTGTCTTTAAGTAGGATAAAGAGAAGATCTTGTGCACAAATGGAGGGATTGGTTTTCAGTGGGAGCGCAGATAGTGCCTGTGTAGGATTGGAAGGAGAGGCAGGGTTTATGGGCATGGATGCAGATAGGTAAGTAGATGTAGAGATGGAAATATGGATATTCTTTTTAGATTGAGTCAGTATTCTTCACAAAAACAAAAACCAAAAGAATGAGTATGAGGTAATTAAGGGTAATATGGAATGGCAAAGAAGCCACAGAAGGACAGTCTGGAGTATAACAAGAAATAGGCTATGTGTGAATTTCACATCTGATTATCTCAAGTGAATTCTAGGATTAACTGTTAGAGAGTTTCCATTTTGGCTGCATGTTCTCACTAAATGAGATACACTTAAATTTCTTTGAGTTTATTTAAGTTTCTTATATCTTACCTTTCAGATCAAGGAATATTTTTAAACGTACTATCTGATTGTTGTATGATGTTTTGTTTGTATTCAAAGTATTAACTTTTTTAAAAAAGATTTTTATTTATTTGACAGAGGGAGACACAGCAGGAGAGGGAACACAAGCAGGGGGAGTGGGAGAGAGAGAAGCAGGCTTCCCACTGAGCAGGGAGCCCGGTGCAGGGCTCTATCCCAGGACCCCAGAATCATGACCTGAGCCCAAGGCAGATGCCTAATGACTGAGCCACCCAAGAGCCCCCAAAGGATTAACTTTTGCAGTCAAGTTGTACCTTAAAATTATCCTTGTTTTTTTTTTTTGTTTGTTTGTTTTTAAAGATTTTATTTATTTATTTGACAGAAAGAAACACAGCTAGAGAGGAACACAAACGGGGGGGGGGGGAGAAGCAGGACTCTGGGATCATGACCTGAGCTGAAGGCAGATGCTTAATGACTGAGCTACCCAGGCGCCCGTATCCTTGTTTTAATGGTCATGTTCTACTTCACAGTTCTTGTAAATAATATACAAAGGTGTTAGAAAACTTTATTAACTGGAAAGCAAAAGGGCAAAAACAGTTGATTACATCAAGTCTGTTTTTATGCTAATAGCATTAGTGAAAACAACAGTCATTACTTACATAAAACCTGTTTTTGAACTTACATACACAATGCAGATCTGTAAAACCAATGGCCAGTTGCTTTCTAGTGAAGGAAAAGCAGATCCATAGATCACATTTTTGTCAAGTCATCCTTTCCTTGAACCGTTTAAGGACTTTGCTCAGAGTGATTTATTATATATTTGAAAGTATATTGCTTAATAGTTACTCTTCTTTGTGAAACCCACATGCACTTTCATTATCAAAGCATATAATCAAAGCCTTTTAACAGGTAACTTTAGGAGAAGCAACAAAACAAGAACCAGCCCTGCATCATTCATTCAATTCTTCCTTTGCTCGTGATCCTTAGCGTGTCACACGTATATCGTCATGTTTTTTGTACCTGCAAATGAAGGTAAACTGGTATTATTCTGTGTGTGTGTTTGAAAAAACACATAGGTGACTGTTTTCTCACTGTGACATGGAGAGACTTTGTTGCAATCTGGCCAGCTCCAGGACTCATGGACACCTCTTTACTGGTCGTACGGCCCTTTTGAAGGGGTCAAGCAGATCAGCTGTCACCTTTCTCTCCCTGAATGTCACAAGTCTTACGTTGCTATAGGTTGGGTTTTGGTGGCCTTGATATGTTGCTCTTGCATCCTGGATTAACGATGCAGTAGTTTCTTGAGAATGGTAGTTGCCGTGGTTGTGTGCAGGAAGATGACAGCCCGTGCTGCCAAATTAGCTCTGTATTGCAGACTGACAGTCATCCTGAAGGTGGCTGGGCATATAGATTAGACATACCTGGAAAAATGATGTGTATAGGCACAGCCTCTCATTGGGAGTACAGAAGAACCTGAAGCTGTCACCTGACTCCATCTGTAGGCAATAAGCTGAAAGATAAAGAAGGAGACTGATCAAAAAATCTCTACATGGGGGGAGGGGGGTGCCTGGCTGGCTCAGTGGTTAAGCTTCTGCCTTCAGCTCAGATCATGATCCTAGCTCCTGCTCAGCGGGACGCCTGCTTCTCCCTCTCCCACTCCCCGTTTGTGTTCCCTCTCTGGCTGTGTTTCTCTTTGTCAAAAAAAAAAAAAAAATCATCTCTACATGGGGCACCCGGCTGGCTCAGTTGGAGTGTAGGACTCTTCATCTCAGGTTTGTGAGTTCAAGCCCCACATTGGGCATAGAGCTTACTTTGCTTTTTTAAGACTTATTTATTTTATGGGAAGAGAGAGACTAGATGGAGAGAGGCATGCAGGGGAGGGGCAGAGGGACAGGGTGAGAGTGAGAGAGAGAAGCAGACTCCCACTGACTACAGAGCCCAATGCGGGGCTCAACCTCATAACCCTGAGATCATGACCTGAGCCGAAATCAAGAGTCAGACAGTTAATGAACTGAGCCATCCAGGCACCTCCCCCTTTTTGTAAATTTATTTAAAAGCCTACTTTAAAATAAAGTGCACACATATTTAAAGATTGGCAGGCAAGTTGTACAATGACTGTGACATCAAGTTAGTTCTTTGGAATGATAGGAATGATCAGCCTTCTTAAGGGCCCTGATACTGGAGGCGGGCACAGGCAAACTGAACAGCTTATTTAAACATTTGGTCAGTGCCACCTAGGAACCATACATATGATTAATTGACAATATAGGGCACCACTTTAAGACTTCTCCTAGTAACCACCAGATGAAGAGCCACCGCCACACTTTTTTTTTTTTTTAAGATTTTATTTATTTGATACAGAAAGATCACAAATAGGCAGAGAGGCAGGCAGAGAAAGAAGGAGAGGCAGGCTCCCTGCTGAGCAGAGAGCCCTGTGGGGCAACACTTTGAGCCACCCAGGCAACCCAAGAGCCACACTTAAATAGAAAAACAGAAGAGGGATTACTCAAGAAGTGTTCTGGTGTATGTAACCAACTGAGCCACCCAGGTACTCCCTAGTGAGAAGTTTTTAAATATGAATGAAAATCTTTTAATGCCCTTATTCAGTTTTTGAGTTGTCTTATTTATACTATATAAGTTCAGCAGTTGCTTAACATTTATGAAGAATAGTTGCCCCGAACTTTTAAAAAGGAATTTTAAAGTTTGCTTACTCTCTTGCTCTGTGTTGGGCCAGTTTTGTATTTTAAAATTTGATTTATTTGAATTTATTTAAATTGTATTAAAAATGTGATTTAGGGGCACCTGCCTGGTTCACAATCCTGAGATCATGATGTGGGCCAAAATCAAGAGTTGGATGCTTCACCGACTGAGCCACCCAGGTGGCTTCTATATGTAATAGGAAACCAAAAAACTCATTTGACTCACTTTATGGAAGTACTTGCTTTATTTCGGTGGTCTGGAAACCAAACCCTTGATATCTTGGAGATATGCTTATGTTGTGGAGCTTTCTTGATTCATAGATATATACACACTTAGCATTTGTGTATTTCCTAGTGGATGAAGGTCCTTGTTATCTAGCTGTAATTGACAAGACTGATTAGTAGTTAATATGGATTATTTTCATATGAGCCAGTGCTTGAGCCAATTTTTTTGGACCCTACTATTGATTTACTTAGCAGGTCATAGAATAAAAGTCAAATTTGTAATCAGTTCTTTAGTTCTAAATTTGGATTAATGATATCTGAATTAATTGGTGAAGTCTGTTCCACATCTTCATGCAGTTTTTTGTTTAAAAGATATTTTGATAAGTTAGTCTCCTGGCTGGCCATTCATTTCTTAGGATCCTAATACCTCTGTAGTTCTAAGAAGTATTGAAATTAACATTCAAGATGTCACTGTTTAGTTACATGAATTGTACATTAAATGGTAACATGTTAAAATAATCAGATTTAAATCTGATTTAATTTCTGGTTTCTTCTGCCTTCTGCCTATCACCCAGAAGTTTTGATAAATTAAAAAAATAAACCCTTTTAATGGCAGTTTACCACAAAGTACAAACTAAATGGCGTTGTGATCATGGCTGGAGTACATTGCAGAAGGAAGGTTAGTGGTAATCACAAGGGAAGCAGAATGGAGTGAAGCCCTGGGGCCTCCACTGAAGCATTCCTAATAGAAATCTGCCTGCGGGCCATCTGGAGCAGGACTTGGACGGAAGTTCCTGGGGTCTGAAAGGGAATTTATCCCTACGTATCCTCCAGTCCTTTGATCTTGATTTTGGGGAGGGAGGGGGAGAATCAAGTAGAAAGAGACCAGGCTGTGGATTTATGTGGTTATTTTTGGTGGGTAATCATGATACTTCCATCACTGGAATGTTAAGGACTCCAGTATCTCAAAGGAAAGATTTTGCAAAGGGAATAAATAAGAATGACTTCTCTGTAGCCACTTGAGGGAAACTGAGAGCAAAACAGCAAATTTTTAAAAACTTTAGAATGTGTTTTATTATGGGAAGTTGGAAGGCGTTCCCTTGATGGTCTTAGGTGGTGAAATAGATCATTCATCAGCTATCTTTAAAGCACTGGCTCTCTGCCAAGTCCTGTGCTAGATGCTTGGTATTCATTGATAAGCAAAAATATGGACTCTACTCTTTGAACTTTAGAGTTCATGCTCAGAAATGTTTGATCACAAACTGAAGTGACATTCTAGGAAAAGAACATCAGTCAAGTGATACATTTGACAGAAAACCTTGATACAGACATGGCAGGCAGGGGTGTATTACAGAAGGCTGCCCTGATCTCTGAAGAATGAGTAGGAGCTAACTAAGCTCTGGGAAGAGCATTTCAGATTGAGGGAACAACATGTACAAACACTCTCTATCAAGAGGAAGTAGAGTGTTTAAAGAATTGTGGTTAGGCCAGTGGTGCAGAGGTACAAGCCTGAAGTGAGGTTGGTGGGGCCAGACCATAGAGGTCCTTATCAGCTGTGGTCTTTTGTGTTGGGTCTTTCTTTCTTTGCTTCTTAGTTATTTATTGTTTGGCTTTTTTATTGGGAGTCACCAATTCTTAAAAATAAACCAGAAAAGAAAGTAACACTTTCTAAATATTATGTTTCCGGTCCTTATTCAATAGGTAATAAATTTCTGATAAACCACCTCCAGGAAAATCTCAGGTTTGTCTCTAAGATTATGAGTATTATGTATTTTAGCACAGGTGCATGTGTAAGCATTCCAGGAAGGGGTCAGGAGTCTCCTGCCTTTGGAGTCTGCACCAGCTAGCTGCTCGATAACTCCTGTCTTTCTCTGACTTATTCCACCTAGCATTTTAGCTTCTAGAACCACGCGTGCTGTTCCAAATGGCAAAATTTCATTCATTTTTATGGCTGAATAACATTCCATCATTCGTTACACACACACACACACACACACACACATATCATGTCTTCTTTATCCATTCATTTATGGATGGATGCTTGGATTGCTTCCGTATCTTGGTTATTGTAAATAATGCAATAAACATAGGGGTGCACATATCTTTTTAAATTAGTGTTTTCATTTTCTTTCAGTAAATACTCGGTAGTGGAATTACTGGGTCATATGATAATTCTATTAATTTTTTGAGGAGTCTCCCTACTGTTCTCCAGTGGCTGTACCAGCTTGCATTCCCACCAGCAGTGCACAGGAGTTTCTTTTTCTCCACATCCTCACCAACACTTGTTTTTGTGTAATTGATTTTAGCCATTCTGACAGGTGTGGAGTGCTGTCTCATTGTGGTTTTGATTTACATTTTCCTGATGATGAGTGATGTTGAACAACTTTTCATGTGTCTGTTGCCCATCTAGGTATTTTGGAGAAATGTCTGTTCAGGCCTTCTGCCCATTTTTTAATTGAATTATTTGGTGTTGAATTCTACAAATTCTTTATATATTTTGGATATTAACTCCTTTTCATACATATCATTTGTAAATATCTTCTCCTGTTTAGTAGGTTGCCTGTTGATGGTTTCCTTCACTATGCAGACAAGTACTTGTTTTTTTTTAAATTTCTATAGAAGGGATACACAGGTTGAACTGCTTTTGGAAATGTTGGAATAATGCCAGAGCTTTTTTGGTGCTAGAGAACAAAAGGACTGAGCTTTTAAAGAGGAACATTTATTTTTTTATTTTTTGAAAGATTTTATTTATTTATTTGAGGGGTGGCTAGGTGGCTCAGTTGTTGAGCATCTGCCTTTAGCTCAGGTCATGATCCCAGGGTCCTGGGATCGAGTCCCACATCGGGCTCCCTGCTCCGCAGGGAGTCTGCTTCTCCCTTTCCTACTCCTGCTTGTGTTCCCTCTCTCACTGTGTCTTTCAAATAAATAAAACATTTAAAAATTTTATTTATTTATTTGAAAGAGAAGAGAGAGAGAGCATGAGGGGGGGAAAGGGTAAGAGGAAGAAACAGACTCCCTGCTGAGTGGGGAGCCCAATGCAGGACTCAATTCTGGGACTCTGAGATCATGACCTGAGCCAAAGACAGACACTTAACCAACTGAGCCACCCAGGCGCCCCTAAATGGGAGCATTTAAATTTCATTATATTTGCAATGATTGACAAAAAGGGCAACTTAAGAACTATTTCTGTGTCCTCTGTCAGTCTTGTTTTCTGACTTTAAAGTTCTCTAAAATATGTCTCTTGATTCTTGATGTCCAACAAAGGCAGATAAAAACAGCCAGCTGAGAAATGTGTGACCTAAGACAATGTATGGTCAAGTTTGGTCTTACTTGAGAGCTTAACTCAATCTGGTTAGTTAGCAAATAGCTTCCTTGTTTAGCCTCCCAAGGATGAAGGCAGGAACAGATGCTGGGTGACAACTAGGAGTCTCAGCCATATTTCTTGGCTTTTCCTTCCTGCTTTCCTTAGGCTTCTCTATGATCATGTCCACCCACAAATCGGGTGTGGAGCATAGAGGAAGTTTATTTTGACTGGAGGCAGGGGGTGCAGGGTGAGTTAGGAGGAACGGTGGGAGTGAACACGGTACCTGTCAGGGTGGCTTTTCGAGCTCTCAGGGCAATGACAGAATCAGGACTGGGCTTTGATTTGGTAGTTATTTCCACTGTGAAGACGATTGTGGGGGCAGGAGTCATTTTTCTGGCATTTTACAAGACTGGTAGCTAAACTTACTTTGAACTGGACATGTGAGCATTGTAAATGTGCAATTACTAACTAAAAATACGTGCTGATCAGAACTCTCACCTAGCCATGTTTAATACATCTATTTTGGGCCCTCTTTTCCCCGCTGCCAAGACTTCCTAATCTCCCACGACTGCTGAGTTTGCTTCTTACCCTTAAATGATAAGCCTGCTTCCCGCACTCCTTTCAGTGAGCAAGGATAAAAACTGAGTTATTTTTCAGTGCTGTGGGTGGGTAAGGAGTTCAGTCTGCTCTTTGTATTTTCCTTTCTTTTTGGTTATTTGCAACTTTTGCTGCTCTGTCTTACATAGCTGCCTTCCTCTAGTAGAAGTGAGGAAACACTAGTTCTTGGTAACTTGCAACAGGACCCAGCTAACCCTTTATCCTTGTTCAGGTGAGTGTGTGGATCTAGAGGACTCCCAGGCTCTACGGGCTTAGAACAGAATGAACCTTGGTAGGGCTGCTAGCATGTAATGCGGCCGCATAGTTCATAAACCAGCTTTTGGTTCCTCAGAAAAATGGAGAGAAAGATGATATTCTTGCTGGTATTCTTTGAGTTTTGTGATTAAGCACTGTCATACACTGAGCATTGTTTTACAAAGCAGGATTCTCACTATGAGTGTTAGCTAATGGTTGGGAGTGCTGCAATGTTAGGCCCGAGTCGGTGTGGTGGAAAGAACATGGTGTTAGAGTCAGGTCTGTAGTTGAGGTCTGAGTTACCCTCCTTAAACCTCAGTGTCTTCAAGTGTGAAGTAGAAGCACGTCCACTAACAGCATCTAATTCCTAGGGTTATTATGAGAATTAAATAAGACTGTATTTATGTGCACAGCATTTAGGACATTTTAAATTGCTATAGATATGTTAGGTATAACTGTTACTAGTAATTCTCTAAGCTTTGACTGAACCTTTGCTGATCCTTTAAAGTAATCCAGCAGTTGTGTTTTAAAATATATCCAGTATCTTTAAAAAATATCTTAATACTTTTTTAGTTGGCTTTGTTTTCTACAGCTGTTTCAGGCTCATAACAATTGAGTGGCAGGTTCAGGAACTGCCCCCACACATTTAAGACCTTCCCCATTGTCCACATCCCCCACCTGAGTGGTGCCTGTGTTAGAGTCCTACAGTGACACATCATTGACACCCCAAATCCATACTTTATAGTAGGGTTCACTTTTGGTCCTGTACATTCTGTGGATTTTGACAAATAAATAGTGATACGTATCACCATTATAGTATCCTACAGAATAGTTTCCCTGCCCTAAAAGCCCTCTGCGCTCATGCTGTTCATCCTTCCCTGCCCTGTTCATCTTTGTACTGTCTCCATAGTTCTGCCTTTTCCAGTATGTCATATAGTTGGAATCGTATAGTATGTAGCCTTTTCAAATTGGCTTCTTTCACTTACCAGATGTTATGCCTTTTCATAGTTTAATAGTTCATTTCTTTTTCATGCAGAATTAAATTCAACTGCCTGAATGTACCATGGTCTGCTTTTCCATTCACCTATTGAAGGGCACCTTGATTGCTTCCACGTTTTGGTAGTCATGAATAAAGCTGTTGTGAATGTTTGTTTGCAGGTTTCTTTGTACTCATGTCTTCAACTCCTTTGGGTGAGTAGAAAGGAACATGATTGCTGAATTGTATGGTAAGAGGAAGTTTAGTTTTGTAAGATATCATCCACCAAATTGTCTTCCAAAATGGCTTATACCATTTTGCATTCCTACCAACAATGAGAGAGAGTTCCTTTTGCTCCAAGTCCTTTCCAGCATTTGGTGTCAGTCAGTGTTCTGTATTCTAACATCAGATGGATTTTGGCCATTCTCTTAAGTTGGCATATAGGGTTGAGCATCTTTTCATGTTGATTTGCCATCTGTATATCTTCTTTGGTAAGGTGTCTTACCTTCTTTGGTAAGGTAAAAGACCCATTTTTTAAAAAATATTTTATTTTTAAGTAATCTCTACACCCATCATGGGACTTGAACTTAGAACTCAGAGATCAAAAGTCACATGTTCAAGTGACTGAGCCAGCCAGGCACCCCTCTTCTTACCCATTTTAAAATCAGGTTACTTATTTTCTTCTTGTGAGTTTTAAGAGTCCTTTTGGATGAGTTCTTTATCAGATATGGCTTTTGTAAATGATTTTTCCCAGTTTATGACTTGTTTTCTCATTCTCTTGTTATTCAGTATACTTTTACTTAGTTTCTAGGAGAAAAAATCTACTTGAGTTTTCTGTGGGACGAGGGGAGGAGGAAGAAATAGGAGTTTAACATTTCCCATTCATATAGATCAGCTTTCTTCTTCCCTTCAGAATTTAGGTAATTATTAGGACATTCTTAAAAGTAGTTCTTACACTTTAACCCGGTAGGTTAGCTATAATTTTTTTAAAGATTTTATTTATTTATTGACAGAGAGATCACAAGTAGGCAGAGAGGCAGGCAGAGAGAGAGGAGGAAGCAGGCTCCCCACTGAGCAGAGAGCCTGATGCAGCCTTGATCCCAGGACCCTGAGATCATGACCTGAGCCTAAGGCAGAGGCTTTAACCCACTGAGCCACCCAGGCACCCCTTAATTTTTCTTTTAAAGTGTTCTGTTATTAAATGGCAACTCATAATTCATTATAATTTCATGAATAAAAAGACTTTGTTTTCTACATAGTTCATTGCGTGGGTGTTGTGAGGGTATTTCATTCTCCAGATGCTTTGAAGTACAATTGAGAGACAAATTTAGGATCAAATTGCTAAAGTTAAAAGTTTTAGAGGCACTACAAAAATGTGGCCAAATTAATTGTTCACGAATGATGCTTTTCTCAGGGTAGGACAAAGTAATTTTTGTTTTGGTCTTTTAATGGTGGAAAAAAGGAATGTCAAGAATACTTTATAATTTTGATTTCCTTTAAGAAAAAGATTTGTAAGAGTTTGCATTAAAAATACATGAAACAGGGGTGCTCAGGTAGCTCAGTTGGTTAAGCATCCACCTCTGGGTTTTGACTGCAGTCGTGATCTTGGGATCATGAGATCGAGCCCTGTATTGCACTTCACACTCAGCAGAGAGTCTGTTTGAGATTCTCTTTCTCCCTCTCCCCTTGCTTGAAAGCACATGCTCCCTCTCTCTCTCTCTCTCAAATAAATAAGTAAATAAATAAATAAATCTTTTTAAAAATATATGAAACAAATCAGCCAAAAAAATTCTTTTTCAGGATTTTATTTATTTGAGAGAGAGAGAGAGAAAGAGAAGGAGAAACAGACAATCTGCTGAGCAGAGAACCTGACATGGGGCTCGATCCCAGAACCCTGATGTTGTGACCCAAGCCGAAGGCAGACGTTTAACTGACTGAGCCACCTAAGTGCCCCTAAAAGTTTTTAAAAGATCAGTAGAAGACATATTCTAGGAATGGGCAGTTGTCCACTAAATCTAGCTCTCTTATGGGTTAGCTAAAAAGAAAGACGAAAACGTGATGGGACTAATGGCTTTTTAGTGACTGATAAAGAGCAAATACATGTTACTCTAGAAATAGACTTTTCAGTTAGAATGTAATGTTAAGATACATTTATAGAGTAAATTCTCCTGTTGGCAATTTAAATGTGGTTTGTAGAAAATTCATAATTTGTTCTTCATTTGGTCATTTTGTAGCATTTAATGGGCTCTTAAAATTAGAAAAAAATTTTTAAATATTTTATTTATTTATTGAGGGGGGGGGATGGGACAGGGACAGAGGGAGAGGGAGGGAATCCTGGCTCAACGCTTGGCTTGATCCCACAACCCCGAGATGATGGCCTGAGCTGAAACTGAATTGGACACCCAACTGACCAAGCCACTCACACACCCCAAAATTAAAATTTTTTGAAAAGTTTTTATTTTATTTAAGTAATCTGTACACCCAACATGGGACTGGAACTCATGACCCTGAGATCAAAAGTTGCATGCTTTTCTGACTGAGCCAGCTAGGTGCTCCAAAATTAAATTTATTTATTTGTTTGTTTGTTTATTTATTTATTTTTAAAAGATTTTATTTATTTGACAGAGAGAAACACAGCCAGAGAGGGAACACAAGCAGGGGGAGTGAGAGAGGGAAAAGCAGGCTTCCTGCCAAGCAGGGAGCCCAATGTGGGACTCGATCCCAGGTCTCCGGGGTCATGACCTGAGCCGAAGGCAGTCGCTCAACCAACTGAGCCACCCAGGTGCCCTTAAATTTATTTTTGAATAGGCAATACATTTACATGGTTTAAACTCAAAAGGCACTGTTGGGATACAGTGAAAATTCCCTTTTCCATACTTGTTCCCCTAGTTACCCAGTTTCCTTCCCCACAGACAACCAGTGTTACCAGTTTCTTATTCCTTTAATAGATCTTTGATTACATAAGATTTATTTATATTAATTTTATTTTATTTTATTTATTTATTTCACAGAAACACAGTGAGAGAGGGAACACAAACAGGGGGAGTGAGAGAGGGAGAAGCAGGCCTCCTGCTGAGTAGGGAGCCCTCGTGGCGGGGGGGGGGGCTCCATCTCGGAACTCCGGATCATAACCTGGCCGAAGGCAGTTGCTTAACCAACTGAGCCACCCAGGTGTCCCTATATTAATTTTCTATGGAGTTTAAATAATTAAAACATCTTGGCCTGTAGTGACTTCTTGCTCTCCACCTTTACTCCTGTTTATTCTGAGTCTTAGAGCAATGGATTATCTTTAGGTAAAGACCTTTCAGCCAAGATTTCTCAGCCTTAATACATTTGCTACCTAGTTTTTTCTGATTTCTAGTGATATCCTCCATCTTCCTAAATAATGTAATGAATGAAGTATTATTTATAGTAGAATAAAACTTTTCACAGTCAATTTAATGTTAGAAACAGAAATTTGTGAAATATAGTGTTTGAAATTACATAAAAATTATCTTTCTGTCTTAATTTCTCATATTAGTTCAATATTTGGTTTAGTCCTGGAGCACTGTGTATGTTTGAGCCTTTTTTTGTTTTCACTTTTTTCTAAGGTTTTACTTGTTTATTTGACAGAGTGAGCACAAGTAGGGTGGGGGAGGGGCAGAGGGAGAGGGAGAAGCAGGCTTTCCACAGAGCAGGGAGCCTGGTGCCGGGCTCAATCCCAGGACCCTGGGATCATGACCAAAACTGAAGGAAGATGCTTAACCGACTGAGCCACCCAGGCACCCCTTGTTTTCATTTTTGTAAGAATGATAAGCTGGAATTCACACATATGTGGTCAGAATTGCAAAAGAATAGTTACTTGTGACCTGCCTGCCCTTGCTTACTGCTCATCTGACCCCACCATAAAGTGTGGTTTTCTGGGACATCTGCTTGTGGCTATAGCTGTAGCCATGGTATAAATCATCATGGTTTACAATACATTGGCGTAAGGTGAAAATTGCTTTTTTACTAAAAATAATTTCCTCTTAATCATTTGATTGTGCTTGTGTGTGGATTTCATATTAATAATCTGTAAAAATTTGGTGTGACTTCTTTGAAATAAGTAGTAGAATTGTTAGGAGCCCATTATAACAGTGAAAATAATAAACTGAAGAAATAGGCAATATCTGTGCAAAGAAAACTTTTAAAATATCCCTGAAAGGTCTTGAATAAATGGAAAAATGTACCATATTCATAGGTGGGAAGGTTCAGCATCATAAGATTTCAATTCCTACTAAATTAACTTGTAAATTCAACTTGTTCCTCTTAGAAATTTTAAGTGCTTTATTTAAACCACTCAAGCAATTTCTGAGGGCCAAACAGATAAACATGGAGTAGCCGGTAAAATTCTGAAACAGAAGAATGATGGGTGGGAGTGGTGATGTCTAGTCCACTTAAACAAAGCTATGGTATTTAATATAGAAGGCTTAGAATTTAGATTGGGGGTAGGCAAATGAATCAGTACAACAGAATAGATAATCCAGAAATAAATTAGCAGGTCATCTAGAAAAAAAATTGGATTCTTTTTATGTGCTTTTTTTTTTTTTTTTTTTTTTTAAGACTTTATTTGTCAGAGAGAGAGGGAGAGAGCAAGAGAACAAGCATAAGCAGGGAGGACAGCAGGCAAAAGCAGGCTCCCTGTTGAGCAAGCCGGGAGGGGAGGGGCGGCGCCCATGTGGGACTTGATCCCAATACCCTGAGATCATGACCTGAGCTGAAGGCAGACGCTTAAGCAACGGAGCCATCTAGGCATCCCTTCTTCTGTTTATCTCGGGCATCACTTCTTATGTTTATACCAAAATAATTTCTGTCGTGGATAAGAAATATAAACATTTAAGGGGCACCTGGGTGGCTCAGTTGGTTAAGTGACTGCCTTTGGCTCAGGTCATGAGCCCCACATCCCTGCTCGGCGGGAAGCCTGCTTCTCCCTCTCTCACTCACCCTGCTTGTGTTCCCTCTCTGGCTGTGTTTCTCTCTGTTAAGTAAATAAAATCTTAAAAAAAAAAAACAAAGAAAGAAAAGAAAAGAAAAATATAAACATTTAAAAAACTGAAACCATAAATTTTTGTAAGAAAACCTGAGGTCATTTTGTTACAGTTGTGGATGGGGCAGGATCTTCTAATTTTCCATTTAATTCAAGTCATAAGAGATTTGAAGGACAGCCTACATTAAGTGGAAAACTACACCTTGTTAATTAACTAGAAGACATTACGGTTCTAACCAAATTAATCTATTAGTTTTGCATTACTAATAAAAATCTCAGCAGGTTTTAAAAAATAAATTAATTCCCAGATATATATGGAAGTACATGGCTAAAAATAACCAAGACATTTTAAAAAAATGTTATTGCAAATTTCAAATCTGGGGGTTGCCTGGGTGGCTCAGGCGGTTAAGCATCCGACACTTAACTCTTGATATCAGCCCAGGTCATGATCTCGGGGTGGTGATATCTAGCCTGGGTGAGGTTCTGTGCTCAGTGGGGAGTCTGCTTCTGTTCTTCTCCAGATCTCCCTCTGCCCCATCCCTCCCCGCCACTTGTTTGTATTTGTGCATATGCATGTTTGCACACTCTAAAAAATAAATCTAAAAAAAAAAAACAAATCTGTGCAGAGTAGACTGGATAGTATAATGAGCCTACATGTATCTCTCACTTAGTTTCAGCTGTTACCAACTCATGGCCAGTTTTGCTTCATGTGTATCCTCAACCACTTCTCCCCTCCTCTATTATCTGATCAAGTCTTAGCATATAATTTTATCTATAAATTTTTAGTGAGTACTTTTGAAAGAGAGTGCTCTCTTTTAGAAACCCCTCACAATATCATAATCATACCATAAAAAGTCATGTAGGAAAGACCAGTTTTGCCCTCAGTGTATCATTATTCCCCAAAGTAATGAGTTCATGTACATCAAGTATGCTTGAGTCCATGAATTCATCATACCGATTTTTGACCCATCGGAGCCTCTTCAAGTTAATTCCCGAGTCCCATTTATATTTATTTAACTAAATAGTAACAATTTGAACCCAACAGTATACAAAAAGAGTAATAGATCACAACCGTGTAACCGTTTTTTTTTTTTTTTTTTTAATATTTTATTTATTTGACAGAGAGAAACACAGCCAGAGGGGGAACACAAGCAGGGGGAGTGAGAGAGGGAGAAGCAGGCCTCCCGCCGAGCAGGGAGCCCGACGTGGGACTCGATCCCAGATCTTCGGGATCATGACCCGAGCCGAAGGCAGTCGTCCAACCAACTGAGCCACCCAGGCACCCCCCGTGTAACCATTTTTATTCCAGAAATGCAAGGCTGGTTTAACATTTTGAAAATCAATCAATGTGGTCCATTACATTAAAGACTGAAAAAGAAAAACCGTATCATAATATCAGCAGATTTAGAAAAAGCATTTGACACTTATGATAAAAAGCCTCAGCAAATTAGGGATAGGAACTTGCTCAACATAATGGGGGTCTACTCAAAACAGCTACTGTTATCCTTTAATACATATTTTTTTTTATTTTTTAAAGATCTTACTTATTTTATTTTATTTTATTTTTAAGATTTTATTTATTCATTTGACAGAGGGAAACACAGTGAGAGAGGGAACACAAGCAGGGGGAGTGAGAGAGGGAGAAGCAGGCTTCCTGCCGAGCAGGGAGCCTGATGTGGGGCTCGATCCCGGGTCTCCGGGATCATGACCTGAGCCGAAGGCAGTCGCCCAACCAACTGAGCCACCCAGGCGCCCCGATCTTACTTATTTTAGAGAGAGTGAGCAGGGGGAGGGGCAGAGGGAGAGAGAAAGAATCCCAAGCAGACTCTGTGCTGAGCACGGAACCCAACTTGGGGCTCAGTCTCATGACCCCAAGATCGTGACTTGGGTTGAAGTCAGGAGTCAGGTGACCAACTGACTGAGCCACCCCAGTGGCCCTATATTTTAGTATTGAAAAAAATAAATATATTTCCCCTAAGAGGGTGAACCAGACAAGGATGTCTATTCTTACCACTTTTTTAATCATTATTCTGGAAGTCCTGTCCAGTACAGTAAAGCAAAAATGAATGAGTGAATAAATGATATATAAATTAGAGAGGAAGAAGTAAAACTCTTTATTTGCAGGTGACTTGATCATCTGTGTATAAAATCCTAAGGGATCTATCAAAAAGTGACTAGAACTAAAATACAAGTGATTTTAGTGTGGGTCAGTATGCAGAAGGTCAATACGCAGAAATCACTGTTTGTACATAGTGGTAATTAACGGAAATTGAAATTTTAAAAATAACATTTAAAAGAGCACCGGAAGATAGTGCAGGACAGGGATTGGCAAATGATGATTCATTTTTGTAAATAAAGTTTTCTTTTTCTTTTCTTTTTTTTTCCCTTTTTTTAGAGAGAATTAGGGCGGGCAGAAGGAAAGGGAGGGAGAGAATCTTTTTTTAAATTTTAATTTCAGTTAATTAACATAATGTATTATTAGTTTCAGGGATGGAGGTTAGTGACTCATCCGTTGCATGTACTACCCAGTGCTCATACATCAAATGCCCTCCTTAATGCCCATCACCCAGTTACCCAGTGCCCCCCACCCACCTCCTCTCCGGCAACTCTCAAGTTTGTTTTCCTCCAGTGAAGAGTCTCTTATGGTTTGTCTCCTTCTCTGTTTCACCTGGGAGGGAGAGAATCTTAAGCAGGCTCCACACCCAGCACCTGAGCCCAACACTGGGCTTGATCCCATGACTCTGAGATCATGACCTGAGCCAAAATCAAGAGTTGGATGCTTAACCAACTCGGCCACCCAGGTGCCCCTGTAAATAAAGTTCTCTTGAATCACACAGCTACATTCATTTATATATTGTCTTTGACTGATTCTGTGCTGCAGTGGTAGAGCGAAACTGGGCCCCCTCCCCCCCAGCTGAAAATATTTACTACCTGGCCATTTATAGAAAAGATTGGTCAACCCCTGATGTAGAACTTCATGATCTCAAGAAAAGGGATGATTTCTTATACAAGGAACAGAAAACATTAACCATAAAGGAGAAACGTATCTTCATCAGAATAATAACTTGTGTTCATCAAAAGATATATAAGAATAAATCGAAAAGATAAGTCCTTAAGAATGGAAGAAAATATTTGATTATATAACAAAAATCTATGGGGCGCCTGGGTGGCTCAGTTGGTTAAGCGACTGCCTTCGGCTCAGGTCATGATCCCGGAGACCCGGGATCGAGTCCCACATCGGGCTTCCCGCTCGGCGGGAAGCCTGCTTCTCCCGCTCTCACTCCCTCTGCTTGTGTTCCCTCTCTGGCTGTGTTTCTCTCTGTCAAATAAATAAAAAAAAAAAAAAAAAAAAAAAAAAAAAAAAAAAAAAAAAAAAAAAAAAAAAAAAAAAAAAAAAAAAAAAAAAAAAAAAATCTATAAAGAATTCCTACCAATCAGAAAAGAACACAGTAGAAAAATGGACCCTCAATCTGATTGATTGATCAAAGCTGTGATAAAAGTAGAACCCCCCCAGATGGCCTGAGAACATCTTTTAAAGCACTGAACCTCATTAGTAATCAAAGGAATGCAGAAACCCCCACAGTGACATACTAGTAAACACTCAGCAAAGAGAATGTAAATTGGTATAGCCATTATGGAGAACAGTGTGGAGATTCCTCCAAAAGCTAAACTACCCTATGGTCAAACAGTCCTATTTCTGGGTGCCTCTGAAGGAAGTGAAATGAGTATCTCAAAGCGATAACTGCCAGCCCCATGTTCATCGTGGCATTATTCACGGCATTCAAGACATGGAAATAACCTAAGTGTCTGTTGATGGATGAATGGATAACGAAAATGCGGTGCACGTGCAGTCACACACACACATTACTCAGCTACAAAAAGAAGGAAATCCTGCCATTTGTAACAACTATGGGTAAACTTGAGGGCATTGTGCTAAGTGAAAGAAGTCCTACAGGGGAAGACAAATACAGTATGATCTCACATGTGGAATCTAAAAGAGTTGAACTCAGAAACAGAATAGGATGGTGATTACCAGAGTCTGGGAATGGGGGAAATGGGGAGATGTTGATCTAAAGTATAAACTTTAAGGGTTTTTTTTGTTTTGTTTTGTTTTGTTTTGTTTTTAAGTAACCTTTATCCCCAACTTGGGGCTCGAACTCAGGACCCAGGGACTGAGAGTCACCTGTGCTACGGACTGAGCGAGCTAGGCACACAAACTTTATGTATAGACCCTTTAAGAGTGATGTAGTGTCCTTCTGTGTCTCTGACTACAGTCTTTAGACTAAAATCCAATTTGTCTGATATGAGAATCGCTACCCCGGCTTTCTTTTGGGGTCCTTTGGCATGAAAGGTGGTCTTCCATCCCCTCACTTTCAATCTGGAAGTGTCTTTAGATTCAAGATGAGTCTCTTGTAAACAGCATATGGATGGGTCCTGTCGTTTTATCCAGTCTGCAACCCTCTGTCTTTTTATTGGAGCATTTAGGCCGTTCACGTTGAGAGTGATTATTGATAGATACGTTGTATTGACATCGTGTTAGACACACGAACTTTAAACCATAAAATGAAGCTCTGGATTCTGGAGATCATGGTGACTGTAGTTAGGAATACTGTGTAGCATACTTGAAATTGAATATTCTCACCACACAGACAAAATGGCAATTAAATGAAGTCATGGATGTATTAGCAACCTTATTGTGATGATCATTTTATGACAAATATGAGCATCAAATCATTATGTCATACCATGTAAATTCATATAGGTTTTTTTGGTCAATAAAGAGAAAATAAACATTACTTCACTAAAGCTGAGGGGGAAAAGCAATCATCTGACTGGCAAAAAAAAAAAATAATGATCATACAATTAATTACCAAAAAATAGCTTCTACATGGCAAAATCACCATAAAGTCAAATTAACAATCACCAGGCTAATATACTTAATAATACATGAAGAGCTTCTCCAACTCAGTGAGAAAAAGACCAGTAACCCAATAGAAAAATTGGCAGATGGTATGAAAAGGAAATGCAAGTGACTCTCAAGTGTATGAAAGATGCGTCAACTCTCTTACAATAAGAGAAATGCAAATTGAAACTAAAAGAAGATATCATGTTTCACCTGTTAGATCAGCCAGTGTTAAAAAGTTAGATAATACCATGTGTTGGCAAGAACATGAGGAAACCCTCAGGCTCATATGCTACTGGCAGAGATATATAAACTGATACAACCTCTATGGAAGGCAAAATGTCAGCATTTATTAAGATTACAGATTACAGATGTGTTGGGGCACCTGGGTGGCTCAGAGGGTTAAGCCTCTGCCTTCCGCTCAGGTCATGATCTCAGGGTCCTGGGATCAAGCCCCACATCATGCTCTTTGCACAGCAGGAAGTCTGCTTCCTCCTCTTTCTCTGCCTGCCTCTCTGCCTATTTGTGATTTCTCTCTCTGTGAAATAAATAAATAAATAAATAAAATCTTAAAAAAAAAGATTACAAATGTGTCATATCTTTGACATAGCAGTTCTTAGGTTCTATAAGGAAAATAGTTTTATCATCATACAAATGACCTCTGTGTTGTCAAATCCAGTGATCAGTCCTTATTAGTCTGTTTCTTATTTGACCTCTTAGTGGCGTTTAAACCGGTTGATCATTCTCCTCTTTCAAACACTTTGCTTGGCTTCTTGCATGCCCCATTGCTTGGTTTTCTTTTGCACTTAACTGTTTATTCCTTTGTTGGATCATGCAAAATATTGAAGAGGCCAGGGCTCAAGCCAGGAGTGCCCCAGACTTTCTCTTTAAGTGATCTCATCCAGCCCCAAATTCTGCACACTGCTAGTTGTTAATCTCCACCTCTGACCTCTTTGCTGAATAGCAGACTCATCTCTCCAACTGCCTTCTCAGCCGCTCCATCTGTGTGTTGGATAGACAGCTCAGACTTAACCTGTGCAAAGCAGAGCTCTTGGTATTACCTATCAAACCTGCTCCTCCTGTTTTCCCATTTTGTCCATTTACTCAGGTCTAGCAACTGAAGTCATCCTTGACTTCTTTTTCTCGTAGCCCATGTCAAGAATTCTGTTGGCTCTACCTTTAGAAGAGTCAGAATGTTGCCACTTCCTATTGTCCCCCCTGTTACCCTTTTAGTCTAAAACCATCTTCACTTTTCTCCTTGGATTATCAGAGATCCTCCCAATGGTCTTAATCCCACCCTTTTTCAACCTTGCAGTCTACTCTCCATACTGTCCTCCAGTGACTTTGTGCCAGATGTTTGCTTAGAACCCCTGGAGGAATTCTTTACCTCCTTAGCTTGTTCTTTGAAGCCCTCTATGTTATTATTCTGCTCTAGCCACTCTGACCTTCTTATTTTGACCTCATGGCCTCAGGACAGGATCCTTGTTTCTCAGGGTACCTTTCCCTAAAGAGTCAAAGGCTTGTTTTCCTCATTTCAGTCAGATCTGTGCTCAAACATTCCCTCTTAGGAGACCTTACCTGACCTCCCTGTCTAAAGAGTGCTGTTAATTTCTGCTTCCTTATTTGGTCATTTTTCTTGTTTGTACTTCTGACCACCTGACTTTATTTTTTGTATTGTCTGTCTTCCATTAGATTATACATTCCAAAAGAACAGGGCCCTTATTTTGCTTAGTGCTATATCCTTGATGCCTAGAACAGTGATTGGCACTGAGTAGATATTTAGTGAATATTAGTTGAATGAATGAATGTATGAATTCTACCAATATATTCACATTTGGGACGTGGTTCATATACAGGGCTGTTTATGGTAGCATTGTTTTAATAGCAGAAATTGGAAATACCCAAAACATCCATCACGAGATCTGATTAAATAAATCGTGGTACAGCCATATAATACAATCCCAGAGGGGATATGTATGATTTCATTAATATGAGGACTCAGAACAAGCAAAACTAATCTACGATGGTATAAAACACAAATAATGATTGTCTCTGGGTTGGGGCATTGACAAACAAGAGTCACAATGAGCTTTCTGTGGAGAAATGTGTATCCTTATAGAAGTGTACATGGGATCAGGTGCATGTATTAGACAATCTATAAATTCCAGTGAATGTGAATTACAATTCAGTTACAATAAAATGCATTTTTTTAAAAGATTTTATTTATTTGACAGAGAGAAACATAGCTAGAGAGGGAACACAAGCAGAGGGACTGAGAGAGGGAGAAGCAGGCTTCCCGCCAAGCAGGAAGCCGGATGTGGGACTTGATCCCGGGTCTTCAGGATCATGAGCTGAGCCGAAGGCAGTCGCTCAACCAACTGAGCCACCCAGGCGCCCCTAAAATGCATTTTCTAAAAATGAAAAACAAATCAAGCTAGTGGCATAATTGTACAGAAAATAAATCACATGACTTTAAGCAGTGTTTTGATTGAACATCTTTAGTGGGATCTATTTTTAGGCTAAGAAGAACTATAAAGAAACCTTGGACTGTAGTTAGTGGTTTTATGGTTAATAGTGCTATTAACTTGAATCTATTAAATTATATTACAGGACAACTCAGATAATTATATTAATGTTACTTACAACATAAAAATAAGCATAAAACCCAAGAAGTTAAAAGCTCAGTAACTTTTTTTAAGATTTTAAGTAATCCACATGGAGCTTGAACTCGCAACCCTGAGATCAAGAGTTGTGTGCTCTGTCAGCTACGCCAGGTAGGTGCTCCAAAAGCTCAGTAACTTTATTTTTTATTGTTATTTTTAAGATTTTGTTTATTTATTTATTGCAAGAGAGTGCATGCCCAAGAGAGGGAGAGAGCACAAGCAGGAGGAGGGGCAGAGGAAGAGGGAGAAGTAGGCTCCCTGCTGAGCAGAGAGCCCCACTCAGGTGGAGCTCTATCCCAGGACCCCAGGATCATTACCTGAGCCGAAGGTAGACACTTAACCAACTGGGCCATGAAGGAGCCCCAAAGGTCAGTAACTTAAATCTGAAATGGAAATAGTCTAACCCATAATTCATTTTTCTCTTCAGTTATGCTCTTTGTTTTTGTTCTAATAATGTATATTTGCTATCTGCCATTGAAAAACCTCAGAAGCAATGACAAAATAACAGCACCGGTACCTAAATCGAGGTCTCTAAATGTCATTTCCCACTAAGAACCAGAACTCCATAGAGAAACTGTTGAATTCAGATCTGGGGCAGGCAATGCTTACAATGAGTCTGAGACGTTACGCTGACAAAAAAAGCAAGACAACTTTCCAAGTTTGAAGATTTATGTCAGAAAGATATGAGATAAACAAGATTTGTAAAGCATTACTGGTAGAATATGTGTGGTAAGTGTATAGGTGTTTACTGTACAGTTCTTTCAACTTAGCTATACATTTGAAAATTTTTATAATTAAATGCTGGATGAAAAAAGACAGGAGCCAACCTCAAGTAGGTCTTTGCTAGTTAAAGGTGGGAGCATCGAAAGACTAATGACTGCCATCAGTTGAAACACGGGAAGTATTAAAATTTAACTAGTGATCCAACAGTAACAACAAAACATTAGGAGATTGCTTGCACACTATCTCATTTTTCTAAAAATTAGTAAATTAAGAGGGAAAGAAACATTTATCTTGCCTTTCTTATATTAATCAGTCAATGGGGAAGTTTCTTCAAAGTGGAAATTTCAGCTAATATATATGAAAGGGACAATGGAATTAGAAAATTATAATTTGCATTCCCTAATGCAGTGATGGATATAGATGGGTGTCATTAATAGATGCTAAAGTGGGGCACCTGGGTGGCTGAGTTGTTAAGCGTCTGAGCCTTCCACTCAGGTCATGATCCCGGGGTCCTGGGATGGAGCCCTGCATCCGGCTCCCTGCTCGATGGAAAGCCTGCCTTTCCCTCTCTCACTCCCCCTGCTTGTGTTCCCTCTCTCTCTGTGTGTCTCTCTGTTAAATACATAAATAAAATCTAAAAAAACAAAAATAGATGCTAAAGCCAGTCAAAGAAAGGCTGATAGTAAGCTCTGTCATGGACAGATCAAATGATAGTACTTGACCCCAGTCTCATCACTGAAGGTGATGTCAGATCTTACTATCTGACAGTGTGATGCTGTAGCAAGTATGTGGCACCCCCAGGGAGACCGAGGCAAATCCAAACCTGATTAGGCTTCAGGATCTGTCCACCTGGGTAGAGGAACTACAAGGAGAGAGAGGGCCAAGTTGAATATTACCGCTGAGGGAAGGCATTAGCAAATGCAGGAATGTGGGAAATCCTGCAAGATAAATACATGATCTATTCTCTTCAACCAATGAAGGGCTTGCAAGCAATGGGTCAGGAGGGGGAACTAACTGTTTAGACTAAGGCTTGCAAGTCTTATCAACCAAATGCAATATGTGGCCTTGGTTGGGATCTTCATTTAAATAAAACCAATTGTAAAATAACGTTTCTTTAAACGATTGGAGAAATTTGAATATGGCGTGTTTATTAGATGATTATAAGGAATTGTTCATTTGCTAAGTATAATAATTACATTGTGGTTATATATATTTAAAGATTTATTATTTTAGAGAAGAGAGGATGGACATATGTGAGTCGGGGGAGGGCAGAGGAAGAAGGAGAGAATTTCAAGCAGACCGAGCCTGGGAAGAGGGGAGCCTGAAGTAGGGCTTGATCTCCCAACCATGAGATCATGACTTGAGCCGAAATCCAGAGTTGGACCTGTAACTGACTGAGCCACCCAGGTGCCCCATGATCATATTTTTAAAAAGTCCTTATCTGTTAATGATTACGTAATTGAAGTTTTTAGTGATGAAATATATTGATATCTGGGATTTGCTTCAAAATACTCTGGGGTGGGGCGCCTGGGTGGCTCAGTCGTTAAGGGGCTGCCTTCCCACTCAGGTCATGATCCCAGGACTCTGAGATCAAGCCTCGAATTGGGTTCCCTGTTCGGTGGGAAGCCTGCTTCCCCCTCTCCCACTCCCTGTGCTTGTGTTCCCTCTCTCGCTGTGTCTCTCTCTGTTCAATAAGGAAAATCTTTTAAAAAATAAAAATAAGATACTCTGGGAGTGGGATTTAAGTAAATAAAACATGATAGGCAAAATGTTAATAATGACTAAAGCCGGGTAATGAATACTTGGAGATTCATTATATATTTCCTCTACTTTTGTGTATGTGTGGAATTTTCTAAAATAAAGGAGTTTTAAAAACTACCACATGGTCATTAAAAGAAAAAGGAGGAGGTTCTTTGGTATGTAGTGATGAGATGATTGCTGCGATTTAAGTGAAAAACTAAGGACAGTGTGTGTGATGGCTTACTATTTGAGATAACAAAGAGGAAAAAATAAATGTGTATCCATTTATACTCATATATGCTAAGATATCTCAAGAAACCTTCAAAAGAAGCGCCTCGGGGAGATAGACTTAGGAGAGGCTTACTTTTCACAGAATGTCCTTTTGTACCTTTTTAACAAGTGTGGTGTGTACTATTGAAAAAATAGGCTATAAAAAAAGAGGCAAATTAGAACGCACTCTTCCAGGCACACACACCTGTGTAAATTGAGAGCAATGGAACGTTAATGCCAGTGGGGATTTTGAGATTATTTGAACAATCTCATTTTAAAACTGAGAAAGTTGGATTTTTTCTTTTTTTTTTTTTTCTTTTTTCTTTTTTTGCAGTGACATGGCTGATTGGTGTGAGGTCAACCTGTAAGCCAAGTCTCTGACTGCCCTCCTCTATAAAGCAGACAGCACACAACTGTGGTTTTAAACTTTGCCATCTCAAGTTAGATTGGGATGTGATTGATATGTTCAGGCTACTTGGGGGACACGATACATACCTCCCTTTGAGTCTGCAATGAGCCTCTTTTTTTCTGTGAACCTCTGTTTTGGAAAACTTTATTTGTGTATGTACGGCTCAGCAAAACCCGTGAATTGATGAGCAGTGATTTTATAGTATATTCCTACAGTTCTAAGATCATATGTGGGAAAATAATGCAGTTTATGGATGTCAGGAATGTTGTTGCTGTGGCTTTGTTTGTCTTAATGACCTCAAGAAACTTGAACGTTCTAAATATTTCATTCACTCTTATTTGGCTTTTAGAAATTTCATAGTGAATGATGCTTGGCATTCTTCTTGGCAAATTATAAAAGTCTTACATGCTTGTTCTAAAATATTCAAGCTGTACACAAGTTTTTAAAGAATTGCCTTTAGGGGTGCCTGGGTGGCTCAGTTGGTTAAGCGACTGCCTTCCCGGAGACCCAGGATCAAGTCCCACATCAGGCTCCCTGCTCAGCGGGAAGCCTGCTTCTCCCTCTCTCACTCCCTCTGCTTGTGTTCCCTCTCTAACTGTGTTTCTCTCTGTCAAATAAATAAAATCTTTAAAAAAAAAAAAAGAATTGCCTTTAAAGAAAATGCCTTCTCCTTAGCAGCACCAACTGTACTATAGAGAGGCAGTCATTGTTTCTGGGGTGAATGCTTCCAAATGGACATTTAAGTTGAGGTTGTGAAGTTCCCATTACAGAGTGTAGGAAGCGTAACTTCTCCTAGAGGTGCCTCAAACTTTTTTTCTTTTCCCTTCTGCTCCCCTCCTGTTTGTCTCTTGAAAAACAGGTATCTCTGACCATCTGTTGACCCCAGTAAAAAGGCTTAGCCTCTGCATCCTTTTGTAGCACCCTCTTTTCTGGTTATCAGTCCCTGCCATCACTGTCCCCTAAATATGACTTTTAGCCACTTGTTGCTCCCCATCTCCAGGGATGCCATTATAGTCCTTATCCTCTGTTCCTGACCTCTCTGTCCCTACTCTGGCCCATCACTCATTCACCTTCTAGATCCAGTAGGTTCCTAAAATGAATGAAATTGCCATCTTCCTCTTCAGACACCAAGGAGGATTCCCAGTTGCCTTCAGTTGCTGGACCTGTGGTAGCCATTTTTTAATAAACATTTTCAGAAAAGAAAGTATACAGAAGTTATGTAACATGGGGGAGTTCACAGGCTCCCTTTCTGTAGAAGACAGGTCTGGCCAAGGAATTTGTAATAGACACAGATAGCTTCTGCTCATACAACTGGCCCAAATCCTTGATTTGAAGTCAAGATTAGATTAGAATGCCTTCTTCATCTTTTCCTTTTATCCAGAGCCAGTTAAGTTTTCAGAGGGTTTTTCATATAGGGCTGGCTATATCTTGGGTCTAATAGGCTCTCAGTGGCCTAGTGGTCAGAGTTAGACATGCAGACTGGGGTTTGAATCCTGTGTGATTGTTTAAAAATTAGGAAGAGTATATTAAACATAAAATGTGTAAAATGCCAGCATCTGGCACAAAGTAGGCACTGAATAAATAACTACCTGCTGTTGTTGGTATTTATTTCCCCCCAGGATTAGTCTGTTTTCTCTCAGTATATACAAGGGTTGTGCGAGTGGATTAAGGTTTATAGAAATAGCCTGGGACATTCCAGTAAGTTATGTTGAGTCGATGTAATCCAACAGCTGTCAGTCTTTTTTCATATAACCTGCAAATTTAGCCAAGTTTATTGGTTTCTTTAGTCTTCTTTTTAGAAATAAAGTCGTTGACTACCAGACAATATAAATGCTTTGTGTGGTTATCTTAACATTTGGACATTAGTTGAGGAAAACGGGGCAAGCCACTCACTTAGAAGGCTAGTGTTATGCTCTGTACCCTGGGACTCACACTTAGGAATGCCATGCCAGCAGAGTTTGTGTCTCTGACCACCTTTTCACATGGCTCTTAAAATACCTGGTTTCCAAAGTAAAACTGTCAGAATGTATTTCAGCACAATATGGTGTTTCTTTGTACTAGACAGGGAATTTCCTTTTATTAAATAAACAGCCTGATTTGCTAGATAAAGAGAAGGGATGTTTATAAGGTATTTTGTAAACGGACCTGTTTATGTCTACTTGTTCCTTACTTTAGCAGTATTTGAGCTCCTATATAGGAAAAAAATAGTCAAAGGGTAAAGTGTCTTCAAAACTCTAGGAACTGATCCTACTAACCCTTGGCACTGTGATAATGTATTAACTTGAACAAGTTATTTGACTTCTTGCTGAGCTTTACTCATCTTTTAGGTGTATTTTTTTGAAGATTTTATTTACTTATTTGACAGAAGAGAGATACAGTGAGAGAGGGAACACAAGCAGAGGTGGTGGGAAAGGGAGGAGCAGGCTTCCCGCAGAGCAGGGAGTCTAATGCGGGGGCTCGATTCCAGGACCCTGGGATTATGACTGAAGCCGAAGGCAGACACTTAACGACTGAGCCACCCAGGCGCCCCTCATCTTTTAAATATTTTTATAGGGTCCTTGTGCATAAGAACTTGTGGCAGCTGTTCTCTAAAGTATTCTTTATGGGGCACCTGGGTAGCTCAGTTAAGTGCCCCAATTCTTCATTTCAGCTGAGGTCTTGATCTCAGGGTTGTGAGTTCAAGCCCTGTGTTGGACTCCATGCTGGCTATCTATATGCATATAAAATATATTCTGTAAAAAAATAATAACACTTTATCTATTTGGAATCCAAGCAAGTGCAGTATTCACAATTATTTTGGTCTTATTTTTTAAATTTTATTTCTTTTTTAAAGATCTTATTTATTTACTTGAGAGAAAGAGAGAGAGAATATGAGCTGTGGCAGAGCAGCAGGGCAGAAGGAGAGGGAGAAGCAGGCTCCCCGCTAAGCCAGGAGCCCAATGTGCGGCTTGATCCCACACCTGAACCGAAAGACGCTTAACCAGCTGAGCCACCCAGGCGCCCCTGGTCTTATTTTTAAGAAGGGACACAGAAATGATGAGGAGGGGCTTGTCTGTAGAAGCAGGTAGCAGGGCATATCACAGATTTGACAGGGTGCAGCCCTCATGCCATCTGGGATGCCAACAGAGCTCTCTGGCAGTAATGGCAGTGCCAAGGGACTTTTGGATGTCAGGGGCATTGCATTGTTGGAAATGAGATCATGTTGGGTGTCTTACTGAATGCAGTTTTTTGGAAATTAGTAATATGTCTAAGATCTATTGCTCATTAATCAGGATTTCCCATGCTGTAGATAATCTAATTTTTTAAGGAAAATATTTCCAGAACTTTAACCTGGAATACATGGAGTATATTTATCGCACTATGCTCTTGGTGATGGGAATGGAAACTTTTCTGACACCAGGGGGAGTGGCCAATAGGGAGAATGGGATAGCTCCCCTAGCCAGAACTTTGCAAATGTGTATATTCTCTCCTGTGTTAGTTTCACCCTGGCTCAGAGTCTAAGACCATTTTTTCCCCAAATCTCTTTTTTTCCTCTTAGCCCTAGTCACACATTTCTGTTCTTGTCTACTAGAAATATTCATTAAACATTTCATTATACTCTCAATTCATATATTCAGAACATATCCTCCCAGAGGTTCCCTCCTCCGCTGACCTTTCACATTTTCAGTTTTGGAGGGCAGCTCTGCTGTTGACCTAGCCCATAATCTGTCAGCCAGTTGGTCTTGTTGATGCTTCTTTCTGTTTATATGAGAACCTGTAACTTCCTTCCCCTCCCACTCGTGTCCTCCTCCTTTCTCAACCCAAATTAAATGCAGAAACCTGCTCTGCTACCAAGCTTACCCACGTCCAGTTCAAGTCAAAGTAACCTTTCTAAAACCCAAATTGGAAGGAATGCTCCTAGCCACTTCTAGTTTGGCGCTCCCAGAAGGAATTAATTTTTGTTTACATAAACTTTTAAAATTAAAAACAGAAACAAATTGGCTTATTTACTTCTTTGCTTAAACAACGTACTTGACTTACCCATTGCCTTCAGGTTTCATCCAAACTCTTGCTAATTAGACCCCTGCCTTTTGTTCTTAAAGCATTTGTTTGTTCATTCCGTCATTGGACCATTCTTTCATTTGCTCACTAAACTCTTATTGGCCACTAAAATATGTGGCAAGCTCTGGGCTTAAGGCTTGGGTATGAGGCGGTCAATGGAAGAGATCCTTAGACATTTCACTGACCTCTCACACTGTTAATCAGGGTAGACTGGATTATGCTGCAATGATGATTTAACCCTGAAATCTCATTTTTCTAACACAACACAGTTTTATTGCTTGTTATAAGCCACTTTTCAGAGGCTGTGCTCTACATAGGAACTCTTTCATTCAGAGGCCCCAGCTCATAGCTATACCAACTGGAGCTCAGTACTTGGGCACTGTGACAGAGGAAAAGAGAGGCTGCGTGGGCTTCTCTCTGCCTCAGCCCAGAAGTGATGCGTGTCCCTTCTGCTCACATTTCCTTAGCCAGAACTAGTCAGATGGCCCCACCTAATAGCCGGGGAGCTTGGAATACCATAAGCAAGAACATAAAATATCTGGTGAACATTATGGTCTCTGCCGCAGTTACTGAAGTATAGTTACCTGATTTCTTGTGTGTCTTATCCACGGGATTTTACATTTCTTAAGAGCTGAGGCTGTATCTGCCTTGGTTTTGTGTCCTAAGCACACAGTAGGCTTCTCATTTTTGTTGAATAAATGTCCTTCCTTTTTTTTTTTTTAAAGATTTTATTTATTTATTTGACACAGAGAGAGAGAGAGATCACAAGCAGGCAGAGAGGCAGGCAGAGAGAGAGGAGGAAGCAGGCTCCCCGCTAAGCAGAGAGCCCGATGCGGGCCTAGATCCCAGGACCCTGAGATCATGACCTGAGCCGAAGGCAGAGGCTTAACCCACTGAGCCACCCAGGTGCCCAAATAAGTGTCCTTCTTGAGCTTGGATTTAACCCAAGTCACTTCCTTTAAGACATCTCTTACCATCCCTCTACTGCCTTTCCCTCTCCACCATGGCCCCCAGCCTGTGTTAGGTGTCTCTTTTCAGTCTTTGTGGTATCCCATGCCTCAACCAAAGCATTCCTCACCTTATATTATTACTCTTTTTCTTTCTTTTTTTTTTTCCCCCTGCCTCTCCTCTAGATAAATAATTTCCTTTTAGGGCAGGGGCTTTCTTTTATCTTCTTTTTTTTTTTTTAAGATTTTATTTATTTCTTTGAAAGAGAGAGAGCAGAGCAAGCAAGAAAGAAGGTGAATGGGGAGGAAAACAGCAGAGGAAGAGAGAGAAACAAACTCCCTGCTGAGCATGGAGCCTAAGATCATGACCTGAGCCCAAACCAAGAGTCAGAGGCTTAGGACTGAGCCACCTGGGCGCCCCTCTTTTATATTCCTTTGAAAATTTATATTAAGGTTTTTTAAATTGCTTTAATAATGCTTAAATAAAGCATTACTGTTCCAAACATAATTAAATCCTTTATATAAACCTTCCTCCATCAGGTTTATTATTCCCACAGATTTTGTTCATCTCCCTTGCGTACATGTATCCCTAATCAATATAATGATTTTCCTCTGTGTCCTTGTGAATAACAACTTGTCAAAGCCCTACCTGTTGACTTCTCCCTGCTCTGTTGGACCATCTGAATCATAAATCCAGGAGTTGGGTGTTGTGTGTTCTATGGGTACATTTATCTATCTCTATCTCTTTCTTTCTCTAAAAAAAAGAAAGAAAAAGAGTAATAATATAAGGTGAGGAATGCTTTGGTTGAGGCATGGGATACCACAAAGACTGAAAAGAGACACCTAACACAGGCTGGGGGCCATGGTGGAGAGGGAAAGGCAGTAGAGGGATGGTAAGAGATGTCTTAAAGGAAGTGACTTGGGTTAAATCCAAGCTCAAGAAGGACACTTATCACCTGTCTTGGTGATAAGAGCTTCAGGAAAGGTCTAATACCTGGTCATCCAGTCCCCCACTCTGATCTGCCTTAAAATTGCAGAGGTTTAATCTGCAGCTGTCATTTCTGGTTTATAATGATGCTTAATGAATGTTTGTTGAATAAATAACAAGTTCTGTGGGTTTTCTTTTGTTTTGTTTTTTTCCTTAGTATGTCCTTTTCAGATTTAGGAGCTTTGGCATTCAGTTTCTTTTCAGATAATTTTATATTTAAAAATGAAGCTTCAGAATTAGAATTTACTGACCAGAAACATCATTTAGTGTTTTTTAAGATAGGAAGGAGTAAAGCCTCCAGGTGAAGTAAAGAGTGTTTTGTGTTTTTTTGCAGTAAATTTGCTGTGGGTTGTCAAGGGAACTTAGCCAGGAGAGCTGTTTACTGCTAATGGTGTTTGCTTTGAAGTGTGACTACAAAGTAATGAGGCTTGTTTTTCCCAGTGTCAGTATTATATATAGTATTATCTCATAAAGTCATACTTTAAATGTGCAAAGTAATAACGCTTCCTAGATTTACTGATTAATACTTCACATCGATTGAAATTTAGAAATTAAATTATACTTTATGCTAGAGGTTTCCTTTGCTTTGGCTTGGAATTGTCCTTGTAAAGGTCTTTGATTTGGTCTTTAACCTAATTGGATGGCCCTACTCAGCCTTTCAAGCAAATGCTTAGGTTTAGAATGGCTGCACAACAGTTTGTTTGCCAAGAAGTGGGAGAACTCTAGGAAGAAAGACTACATGTTTATATAACAAATCAGTGAAAGGTTAACCCATTTTCCTACTTTTTCTTCTTGAGTTTTCCTTGCTGATCGGATTGTTGGCTTAAATGCCATTATGCAGAGTCTTTGGAGGACTTTTTAAAAAACTTTTAACTTAAACACGGTTTAGGTTTATTTTTATTTTGATAAGGAATTTTTTGGTAAGTTTTATCTGAATTCTAGTTGACATAGAGTGTAATATTGGTTTCAGGAGTAGAATTTAGTGATTCATCACTTACATATTAATACCCCGTGCCCATCACAACAAGTGTACTCAATAGGATTTTTTTTTTAATGTAAGATTTGCCACAATTATCATGAGATGGGAGGAGTGTGGCAATGATCCCCATTTCTCTTATATCAGCTCTATAATTTAATAGTTTATAAATTAAGGATAACTTTTTGGGAGGCCACTTCCCTGAAGTGTAGACTCTGATGTAGAAAGTGGTAGCACTGATTCCTACATTTAGCTTCTTAAAAATTTACTGTGATCCCAAAACCAGTTTTACTTTATTGAGGTTAAGTTCACATCACATGATATTAACCATTTAGAAGTGAACAAGTCAGTGGCATTTAGTACCACTAATTCAGTGGCATTTAGCAACCTTTCTACAGTTTCAAAACACTTTGATCACTCCCAAACAAAATCCCATACTCTCATTAAGCAGTTATTCTAGTCTTCCCTCCCCCCAATCCCTGGCAACCAATAGTTTGCTTTTTGTCTTTGTGGATTGACCCATTCTACCTATTTCACATCAGTGGGATCTTAAAATATGTGACTTTTGGAGTCTGGCTTTCACTTAGCATCATATTTTCAAAGTTGATCCATTGTGTAGCATGTGTCAGTGCTTCATTCTTTTTATGGGAGGACTCTTCTTGCGCATGTGTATGCCATGTTAGCAATTCACTCATTGGTGGACATTTAAGTTGTTTCCCTGCTTTTGGCTACAGTGAATAATACTTTTTTGAGCGTTAGTGTGTAAGTATTTGAGCACCTGTTTTCAGTTCTTTGGGGTGTATACCTAGGAGTGGGATTGCCAAGTCGTATGGTAATTTTTTTTCTTTTTGAGTGAAAGCGTGGGGGTGGGGGTGCAGAGCAAGAGGGAGAGAGAACCTCAGGCACACTCCCTGCTGAGCACAGAGCCCAATGCAGGGCTCAGTCTCACCACCCGGAGATCATGACCTGAGCCAAAATCAAGAGTTGGATGCTTAACTGACTGAGCCACCCAGGCTCCCCTGGTAGTTTATTATTTAACTTTTGAGGAACCATAAACTTTCCCCAGCGCCTAAACTATTTGACATTCTTACCCAATGTCTGAGGGTTTCAGTTTTTCTACATCCTTGCCAGTTCTTGTTATTTTTAAAAATTACAGCCATTCTTGTGGGTGTAAGTGGTATCTTATGCCAGTTTTACTTTGTACTTTCCTAGTGACTAACGCTGTTGGGCATCTTTTCACGTGCTCCTTGGCTCTTCGTAGATCTTCTTTGGAGAAATGCTGCTTGTCTTTTTGTTGTTGTTGTAAGAGTTTTAATATTTCTATGTATTTCTATTTTAGACAGCAGAACCTTATCAGATAGATGAATTTGCAAACATTTCCTCCCATTCTGTAAGTCGTTTTTTCACACTCTCGATCGTGTCCTTTAAGGCAAAGAAGATTCTAATTTTGATGAAGCTCAGTTTATCTAATCTTTGTTTTTGTTCATGCTTTTGGTATCATGTTCCAAGAATTCGGCATATCTTACCAAATTCAAGGTCATGAGGATTTGTCACTGTTCTGTTTATTTTTCATTTTTTAAATTATTTTTAAAGTAAACTTTACCCCCAGAGTGAGGCTCAAACTTATGACAACAAGATCAGGAGTCACATGCTCTACTGACTGAGCCAGCCAGGCCCCTCAGATTTATCTCTGTTTTATAGTTTTTAGCTCTTACATCTACATCTTTGGTCCATTTGGAGTTAATTTTTGTATATGGTATGATGTGGCAGTACAGTGAGGATTCTTATTTTAAAAAACAAAATTCCACAGACACTTCCACATCATACTTTTTAATATCCCTTATATTAAACATTTATGCACCACCCCAAAACTCCAGTGGGTTTCATGTTATTGTAAATTATTCTGAATTGTGCAAAGCTGAAGCTACATACATTTTAAAAATAGTACTTGTAAATATAAAGATATGATTTTCTCCATCCACAGACTATATAGTGGTGACTGTGTATGGATTCATTTCCTTCCTAACTCCGTGGTCCTCTCCGAGTCAGCAGATCACAGATTTGTAGAGGAACATCAAGAGAATCTATCATGACATGAAGAAAAGGGATTAAGGGTGAAAAAAAAAGATAGAATTTCCAAGGGCCTATATACTTGCAGAAACCTCAAGGGAGAGATAGGAGAGGACCAGAAGGTAGGTCGCCGGGAGTCAGTGGTGGAATCTGGGGGGGCTACAGCAAACGTAGCATTTTCTTCCAGGCAACAAGGATGACTGCAGAGTAGAAGCAAAGTGCACAGGGGAGATGCATTTGGAATAGAGATGGAGGTTACTCAGAAAGTGATGCTGTAGGGAGCTATAGAGGATTCTTTTCATTTTGGAAGTAATGCCAACATAATTCTACCTCCAAAGGAGGAATCCAGCTAACTGTTTAACATCTGCCCTAGAGAAGGGTAAGGAAAAGGAGCTGGGGACATTCTAGGATTTTTTTTTCTGCCATAACTACAATGCTGGTTGATTTTACATTAATAAACCATAGTCTGTATCAGGATTTTGTGTGTGTGTTTTGTTGGTTTTCTTGTCATTTCTTCATAAAAGCAAAAAAAAAGTCCTAGTTTTATCACAGCTGAAAGCATGATGAAATTTTCAAACTTTACCTGTAGATGAGGGAGTTGGGTTCTCAGTGCACACTTAGAACTTAGGGTGGTGCGTTATATTGGCTTGTGCCTGTCGGGTGGATCAGGAGCTGGGGCTCATGGGAGTAACGACCTGGGAGGGAAGGCTTTGGGACTGTGTAGTGCCAACCAGAGCTAAGGAGTTCTTTCCTTCTGGTCAGCCTTTCACAGCACTCACAGGCTTATCAGTGACTTTTCCCCCTCAGTCCTGGTCAACTCTACTGTTCAAAGGGCTTTAGGAAAAGGTACAAAGGAGAGGATAGATAGTACAAGTGACCGGGAGCCTGAGGGAAGGTAGAGATAAAGACCACAGGTTCTGATGCATTTCTGACTTTTAAAACATGGATTGTCTACTCTTTCCACTACAAACGAAAGCTACCCTACAAGAAATGACCTAGAGAGATATAAACAGAAAATAGGTCTCGGGTGCTTACACTTTCACATTGTTTAGAGTTTGTACAAGTGTGCCTTTCTTCTTTTTAACTGCCCACATGACCTCTGTGACTTTCAGGTGCTACTCGTGAGCAGTAGTCGCCATCCGGACCGATGGATTGTCCCTGGGGGAGGCATGGAGCCTGAGGAGGAGCCGAGTGTGGCAGCAGTCCGTGAAGTCTGTGAGGAGGTATGCGTTGAGATAAAAGGGCATGGCAGGACCTTGTAATCATGAATCCGTCATGTCTGTGTAGTTCTTTAATTCATCACCACTCACTGAATAAACATACTCATGATCACAGAAGGAAGGCATTTAATAGTTACCATGTGCTTCCTTGATGAAAGGGGTGATCGGGTTGTGACACAGTAATGTTTATTGGGCACTCTGTGCAGAGAGAGGGCTCTAGTAGGGATTGAATCCCATGGAACTCTTTCAGCATTGCCTCTGTTACCTGTGGCAGAAGATCAAGAACAAATAGTTCATCAGCCCTAAGAAATAAGAGGGACAGGCAGTATTGATATAAATGGCTCAATCCCATTAATGAGGAGGAGGAGGAGGAAGGGGCCGTTGTTCTCTGCTTCCTGGGTCCTGGTCACAGAACAGTGGCTGAAGCAGCAGTTCTGTTAGCCAGAAGCTGTTATTAAGAGTGCCATTAGAGAGAGAATAATATCCTCTTTGTTATTTAGCCACACGATATTCAGCATGTATGTACTGAGTTCCTGGGCCATGCCCAGTACATTTTACTAGATCCTTTAGAATAAGTAGTCTGAAGAAGCAAAGACTGGGACCCTTGGTTCCTTACTTCAAGGGCTTATGGTTGGTTTGGGGAAACTGAGAAACAGACAGCGGTTCAAATCCAGGAGGAAGGAATAGCGTTCCTCCATAGCCTGCTATGACAACACAGTGCTGCGCTCTGCTTATGTTATTTCACTGAAGACCCCTAACCTGGTGGTGAACATGTTATCACCCCCATTTACTCGGCCTGCTTTTCTTTGTTCCAGAGGGAATTTAAAACTGATTCCAAGGACATATAAAATAGCACTAAGAACAAGTCTAAGTCCTATGTTTCTTTTGGGTTCAGCCCTTGCTGAAGTCTTCTGAGACCAGTCTTACCCTTGGATTACTTAAGGCATTCTTTCCTCGCTCTGAACTCCTTCAGACTTGTGTCGGCTCGCATCCCTGACCTTTTATCATATATCTGGTGTCCACAACTAGTCTATAATATCTGAGAGCAGAAAGTAGGTTTTGTAATTGAAATCCTCCCTGCGTGTTCCCACTACACGGCTAGGTGAATAGCAAGTACTTAATACATTCTGTGACAGGTCGAGCGATGGATGGAACAATGAAAGTGCTAAAGAGATACTCCAGGTGGAAATGACCTGAGCGTAGGGAATGATGGATATTGTCAGAAGGGGTGTGAGAGGCATTCTTATGGTAGTCACAACTGGTGTCTTCCTTTCTTACCAGACCTGGGATAATGGGGACTGCCCACAGGAACGGCGGCCCAGAGGTTCCTCAGCCCGAGGGCACCAGGATCTTTGCGTGCTCCTTGAGGATCCCAGAGGCTGGGCTATTCAGGCTGTGCATGACAGGGCCCGCTGTTGGACCTAAGCTGCGTAACTTGAATTCAGATTCAGTTGACACTTGTAGGATCTAAGGCTCCAAAAGCAAAAGTGATGTTTGAGAGAGCTCCCGTGGCAGTTGTAGATTTAGAAAGGTGGCTGGAAGACCTGAAACAGAGTGGTGGTTCTAGAATAAAGAGAAAGGGGAAAGTTCAGAGTCTTTGTGCAAAACTTGCTGCTTGGTTTGAGGAGTTGTGGAGGCATATCTGACCGCTGCACCTCTGTGGAGCACGGGCGCATTTGGCGTGTCTTGGGAGAGCTCACATCAGTTGCCGTTACTGTTGTTGTTGGATTCTGAGTATTACAGTTGAGTCATCCGGGGTTATACATGTGCAGCAAGGATGGAGAGAACTAGGTGGTGGGAGTAGAAATGCAGTAAGGGCCAGGAAAGGGTGTGGGCACCCTGTTCACCCTTTCTTCCTGGAAGTCCCATCCAGCCCTTCGCCGGTGAGAGGGAAGCTGCAGTGGGGTGGGGCAGAGGGTAGTGACATCGCAGACAAGGGATCCTGTCCCCGGATGTTTAGGATCCCCCCTTCACTCCTGTCCACAGGGGGTCCTGGGCTTGAAATTAAACCCAGCTAGGGCACCTGGGTGGTTCAGTGGGTTAAGCCTCTGCCTTCGACTCAGGTCATGATCTCGGTCATGGGATCAAGGCCCACATCGGGCTCTCTGCTCAGCAGAGAGCCTGCTTCCTCCTCTCTCTCTGCCTACTTGTGGTCTCTCTCTCTGTCAAATAAATAAATAAAATCTTAAAAAAAAAATTAAACCCAGCTTAACTCTGAGGAAGTCAGAGGAGAGTCATACCAGACCCTATACTTTATTCCAGCATTACTGAAAAGATAAATGTCTGTGAACTGCTTGCAACTTTAGAGTACAGTACTGAATAAATCAAATGTTTACACAAACAATAAAAATTAGTGAAATGTCATTATAGAAACAAACATTCCAGTGACTTCTATCAAAATAGGATGGTTTTTCCAATTCCACATCTATCAACAGAGTACAAGACTTGGTATGAGAGAGGATATAGTTATGGAGATATATATATATGTATATATATATATATTTTTTTTTTTAATTGCCCTTGAAGGGTAGCTTTTGTAGGCAGAAATTCAGGGGTTTATTTAGGCTTCAAAATGTTATGACTTTTGTAAAGTACACATTCAAAAACTTTTTTCATAATGCTTATAGCTCTGTTTGCTCCATATATAAACATAGGAGATTTTACTAGTCACTTTTGGATAATACTAGAACAGTTAATTGAAGAGCTTCAGATGTTTCAAATTGGATTCATGCAGCTAAATAGAAGTGCTTTCTTTTTTCTTTTTTTTTTTTTTAAAGATTTTATTTATTTATTTGACAGACAGAAACACAGCGAGAGAGGGTACACAAGCAGAGGGACTGAGAGAGGGAGAAACAGGCCTCCCACCGAACAGGAAACCTGATGTGGGGCTCGATCCCAGGTCTCCAGGATCATGACCTGAGCCAAAAGTAGTCGCTTAACCAACTGAGCTACCCAGGCGCCCCAGAAGTCCTTTCTAAAGAACTTCAGTTGTCCAACTTAAAAAATGAGAACCTGATGAAGCTGTTCAACAAAATGTCCTATGAATCTCATATATTAAACTTAGAGGTTCCTGGCTGGCTCAGTCAGTGGTGCATGTGACTCTTGATCTCGGGGTTTTGAGTTCAAGCCCCACATTGGGTGTAAAGATTACTTAAGTAAATAAATATTAAAAAAAAAAGAAAGAAACTTACAAATGAGGTGAGTCTTAGATTCTTTATTCTCATGATTATGTAAACTTACTAAGATTTTCAACTTAAAAACACAAGGCAAAAAGCAGTTATTCAATTATATTTTCAAAACAGGTTATAGGCCAAGGTTTTTTGTTTTTTGTAAGTAATTTCTATGCACAACGTGGGGCTCACAACTCATGACCCTGAGATCAAGAGTCTCATGCTCAGACTCTTCAAGATGGCGGAAGGCCAGAAAGGACGAATATCCAACTTTTGTAGCAACATGGACTGGACTGGAGGAGATTATGCTGAGTGAAATAAGCCAAGAAGAGAAGGTCAAGTATCACATGGTTTCACTTACTTGCGGTGCATGAGGGGTAACCTGGAGGACAGTGAGAGAAGGAAAGTAAATGGGAACTAGGGTAATCTAGGGAGGGAGACGAAACAACAGAGACTTCGGACACAGAAACAAACTGAGCGACTTGGAGGGAGGGGGGTAGGGGGATGGGAGAGCCTGGTGGTGGGAACTGGGGACACCTAGAGCGTGGAGCACTGGGTGTGGGGAATGGGGAATGAATCTTGGAACACTGGAAAAAAAAATTTTAGTAACAATTAAAAAAAAAAAAAAAGTCTCATGCTCTACTGAGTGAGCCTGCCAGGCACCCTGGGCCAAATTCTTTTACACATTACAGAATCATAAAGTATGTCTGGTCTTCCTAACAGAGAAATATCTTACCATTTGGATTCTCAGACATTCCTATTTCGTTCTAAATATTTCCAGGATTGAAAGATATTTACCCACCGAAGAAACCAGGCCCCCCCAGTTCAGTGAGGCCATGACTCTTGGATGGCCTGTTTAGAAATGCTGATGTAGTCACTGTTGCTCTGTTGAGACTCTGAAACTTCAAAAGGCGGATGGTCACAGAGTCCACCCTGGGCGGGAGTGTGCACTGAGCCGACACTCCGCGGGGTCTAGTGCACCTGGCTAATTTTGTCCTTCAACCTAAAGGCCCTTCCTCCGTCGGGTTTTTGATAGAGGACTCACTGTTCTTCCTGTGTGTTTCCCCTGCAGTCTGTACTCCTAGCATCGTGGGGTCAGTCATGCTGTAATGATACTGCTTGTTTAATTGTCTTCTGTGCTAGACTTTACATGCCATGTAGTCGGGTACCGTCCTTTTTTGCTAACTGTTCAATCCCCAGTGCTTAATATGTAGCAAGTACTTAACAGAATAAATGTTTCCGCTATTGACGAGATTACTAGAGCAGTCCCATAAGTACGAAGTAGGCCCTTTTAGATTGGCAGGCGTAAATGTACCTGCAGGTCTCTCGGTTAGATGAGGAGAAGAGTATGACAGTGTTGCAGCAGCTGTCCGACCAGGCCGTACAGGACTGGAAACTTGGGGCACAGGGGCACAGGCAGGCCCTGCTCTCTGTGGCTGGAACGGCAGCAGGAATGCAGTGTGGCTCCGGGAGCTTCATCACTGCGTCTAGGGCCCCGCCCCCGTCTTCCAGGGTAGATGAGCTGCCGTTCTGATCTGCTCTGCTTCTTGGCTTCTGCTCACCACTTTCTGCATTCTCCCTCCCCGAGTGCACCACTCACTGATCTGCCCGTCTCACATTCAGCCTTCCCAGCAGAGGTGACCGACCTGTGGGCGCAGCTACCATCAGCTCCTGGCCATTTTGAGGACGTTTACCTTCACTTTGTTTGGTCGCTGATTTCTTATTTCTCTTGCTGTGCTCAGAGCATCAAGCTCAGGTGCTGTACAAGTGTGGCAGCTTTAGTGCAAGGACCCTGTGTATGCAGTAAAAAAAATATTTACTAACACGGGAAGATGTTTGTAATGCATTTCTAAGTGGTCAAAGCAGACTATGAAACAGTGTTTATAATATAAAAACATTCAGGGGAAAAGAAAGGTGTGTGTCTATTTGTGTAGAAAAAAATAAATAACCCTGCTTTCACGGCTCCTATGTGCCAGGCTCTGTTCTAAGCATTTTGCACATGTCACCTCCAGACCCTATGAGATGGTGGAACTGTTACTGTCTGCATTTTATGAGTGAGAAAGATCAGGTTCAGTGAAATTAAGTAATTTGACCAAATAAACTGTGCCCATCCAAGGGTGCTCAAGGTAAGATTTCAGCCCAGAACATTTCATCTCGGCATCCACATATCTCTAAACGCTGTGTTCCTTGAAAGAACGTCTGCCAGGCACCTGGGTGGCTCAGTGGATTAAAGCCTCTGCCTTCCACTCAGGTCATGATCTCAGGGTCCTAGGATCAAGGCCCGCGTTGGGCTCTCTGCTCAGCAGAGAGCCTGTTTCCTCCTCTCTCTCTGCCTGCCTCTCTGCCTACTTATGATCTCTCTCTCTGCCAAATAAATAAATAAAATCTTAAAAAAAAAAAAAGAAAGAAAGAAAGAACGTCTGCCAAAATATTCACGGTGCTTACCTTTGGGTTAGCTCAGAGATTATCCAGTTGTCTGCGTTGAACATCTATTTATTTTATTATGAGAAAAATGTTCTGTATAAACATGAATGGAGTGAAATTATTAAGTAGTCTGTCATGGTCTTGTCGGGCCAAGATACCATTAAACTCAATCTGTTCAGAAGCTTTGTTTAACCCGGCTTAAAAATTTCAGCATATTGGCTGAATTTCAGAAACCAATAAATCTGTAGCACTTGAAATATTGGCAGTCACATTGCAAGGGCTAAAATACTCCCCTTTAGAAACTGGCCTCCGTTTTTGAGCTGCTTATGGTCGGAGTCCTCTTATTGTGACCCCTCAGAGAGGGAGAGGGAGAGGCTGAGGCTCTCTCGCAGGGCCACCCAGGGGCCTTGGTAGCAGTGCATCTCCAGCCCGGGGCGGCAAAGGCTCGTGTGAGCCAGCCCTGTGACACCCTCTGTAATCAAAAAGAAAAGCACCTCTTTGTGTAGTTTTCAGAGCTATTCTTTCTTGCTAATTCAATAGGAAAGGTAAAACTGTTGGCTGACAGGGAAAGAGAGAAACTGGATCTGAGATCATTCTGTCTTCTGTTCATTTGCTTCATTTCCCATTCTCACCTCCGGCGAACCCAGAGCATTATCACCAGGATAAAGAACATCTGAAAACAGAATTGTGGGGAGGAATACGTGCATACCTTCCACTGCATCCTCTTCAGGGATGACAAAGATAGAAGCCTTCTGCCTTTAGAGAAGTGTGGTCAGTGATGACAATTGAAAATAATGTGTGGCCAAATGCCAGTTCCTTGTATCTGCTGCTTCATGTCTGGACAAGGCCTGTGTCCACAGAGCCATTTCCCACACACCAACTATAAAGTATCTTTAGGCATCCTAATCATGAATCTGTTACATAGATATAGCTTTAAAAAAAAAGTACAGGTTCTCTGACTTCCTCACTTGTGTTGTAATATCGCACTTTTCTGCTACTCTGGCTCTTCAGCACCTGCTGCTTTGCCATATAAACTCACCGCCATGGAACTTTCTTCCATTTAATGAGGTCTTCTGACACTTCCCTGTGTTTCTGCCCTATCTCAAGTTTTTAATACACTATACAAAAAAGTAAAAATGACGTAGCACGTCTGACTTAATTCTCCTTCATTTAGGAGTTTTTTGAACAGCTAAGTGCCTTAATATAATATCAGGGGTCATGGTTGCCTTAAGAGTACAGAGGGGCTTTGTCGTTAGCCTTATTGATCTTACATCATCCTATCAATTTATTGTAACCCTTCTTGAGATCGTGGAAGATGCTGTAGTGAACTTTATTTAAAAAAAAAAAATTTTTTTTTTTTTTTTTAAGAAAGAGAACATGTGCACAAGCCGAGGGAGGGGAGTTTGGGGAGGACACAGGGAGAGAATCTTAAGCAGGCCTCCACACTTAGTATGGAGCCAGACACAGGGCTCAATCTCATGCCCCTGATATCATGACCTGAGCCAAAATCAAGAATCAGATGCTTAACCACCTGAGCCACCCAGGCACCCCATAAAAGTCTGTATCTTCTTGGGGCACCTGGGTGACTCAGTTGCTTAAGTCTCTGACGTTGGTCAGGTTATGATCTCGGGATCCTGGGTCACCCCCCGAACTGGGCTCCCTGCTCAGTGAGGAGTCGGCTTCTCCTTCTCCCCTTGCTCCTCCTTCCCTCCCTGCTCTTCCTTCCTGCTCATTCTCGCTCTCTCAAATAAATAAATAAAATATTTTAAAAAAAAATCTATATCTTCTTATCCCAGTTCTTGTATTGTGTGTTCCCTGTCTCTGCGTGCAAAAAAAAAAAAAAAGTTTGTACTCTCTAATATATGTGTCCTGGTGACTAGAAAGCTCCATATGGAGCCTCAGAACTGTCTCTAACAGAGAAACAGTGTTTCATGCATGGCTCTTGTTATACACAAGTAGAACTTTTTTTTTTTTTTTTAAGATTTTATTTATTTGACAGTGAGAAGCACAGCTAGAGCGGGAACACAAGCAGGGAGAGTGAGAGAGGGAGAAGCAGGCTTCCCGCCGAGCAGGGAGCCCAATGTGGGGCTCGATCCTGGGTCTCCAGGATCATGACCTGAGCCGAAGGCAGTCGCTTAACCAACTGAGCCACCCAGGCGCCCCCACAAGTAGAACATTTTAAAATCCTATAACTACTTGGAAATAATTTAAGATGCTGTTTTGTCACCCTTTCTTTTTAGGTCATAAGTATTTGACTGTTTTGTAGTGGAGAAATATAGGAAGGCTGTGTGTGACTGTGTTGTATTTTCATCTTAATTTTTTGGCCTCAACCTGAACTGTTGTGAATGGAAGGAGGGGATAGGGTATCATAGAATTTATTAGGGAAATAACATGATTCTTTTTAAATCCCAGACTTTAATCACAAAATATATATCAGAATGTATTAAGAATATTTTTAATCAGTGTAACAAGATAAGTAAAAGGTGGGGAAGCAATATTATGGTTTGGGGTCCTCTAGCTTATAAGCTTGTAGGGAAGGCTCTGATCAGGAGGCCGTTCCCACTCAGGCCTAGCCATGAGATGTCATGTGACAGTCATAGACCCAGTATGCTTCTGATGTTTTGAGAGACTCTTGAAAGCTAGATTCTCATGTGAGAGCTCCTGATCTTTTAATATAGGCAATTAATTTTTTAAAGATTTTATTTATTTCAGAGAGAGAGAGAGCGCGCACAAGATGGAGGGCAGGGAAAGGGGGAAGCAGGGAACCCAACAAAGGGCACGATACCAGGACCCCAAGATCACAACCCGAGCTGAAGGCAAATGTATCCCCAATTTTTATTTTTGTTTTTAAATAGAGAGAAGCGCACAGGGGTAGGAGGTGGGGGAAGGGCCCAAGGAGAGAGAGAATCTTAAGCAGGCTGCACACCCAGTGCAGAGCCCAAAGTGGACCTTGATCTCATTGACGCGAGATGATGACCTGAGTCAAAATCAAGAGTTGGAGGTTTAGCAGACTGAGCTACCCAGGCACCCTCTAGGCCACTATTTAAAAGTCGTTTCCAAAATCTTACCCAAAATAATACATGCATATGGATTAAAACAATAGTAGTAGTACTGAAAGGTCCATAATGAAAAATAGCCAGGGCTGCCTGTGTGGCTTAGTTGGTTGAACATCTGACTCTTGGTTTCTGCTCAGGTTATGATCTCAGGGTTGTGGAATTGAGCCCCACATCAGACTCTGCTCAGCAGGGAGTGTGCTGGAGATTCTTTCTCTCTCTCTAAAATAAAAATAAATAAATCTTAAAAAAAAATTAAAGAAGAAAACAACCAAAATGTGTTCTTAATGGAGTAAATGAGCTGTGTTTCATATTTTTGCCTTATTTTCAGCTGTAAAGTGATAAGCTCCAACCTCTTTGAAGAAGACAGTTTTTTATTTTTCAGTCTCCTAAATGTTAAGTAAAAGCAAATAAAGGTTTTTTAATCTTGGCAGTATTTCACTGTTTAATGGAAATGTTAATATGAAACAACATATATCCAGCTGTAAATTACTATAAATCAAGAGAGACCATAAATCAACCTCATTTGTTGAAAAGCAAGTTTCTCTGAATTTCCACAATTTAATTTTTAAGAAATTAAAAATTACATGAATGAGTCATTAATAATGTTAATATAAACATTAAAATGTGTACCTATAGATTTATCTTAAATATATGTATAAAAATAGGCAAAGAATTTTTCTATATATTTGAACTTTTTCGAAATAAAAAGTTGGTCAGAAAATAGCCATAAGTGCTTATGATGTGCCAGCTATATTCAGATCTTGAGGAAGAGACTATGAAGTACAATGATACGCTGGATTCCACTTCCTTAAGACAGACTGTGTTTTGTTAAGTACTACTGAGTCTTTATTTTTACTTGGGGAAGAAGATATTTTCAGCTCATTTGGTCACAGCATTATAGAATGCAAGAATCATCATATCTCTTAAAACATCTTATTCCAGGGCGCCTGGGTGGCTCAGTGGGTTAAAGCCTCTGCCTTCCACTCAGGTCATGATCTCAGGGTCCTGGGATCGAGGCCTGTGTCAGGCTCTCTGCTCAGCAGGGAGCCTGCTTCCTCCTCTCTCTCTCTGCCTGTCTCTCTGCCTACTTGTCATCTCTCTCTCTGCCAGATAAATAAATAAAATCTTTAAAACAAACAAACAAATTTAAAAAACCCCATCTTATTCCAGGGCGCCTGGGTGGCTCGGAGGGTTAAGCTTCTGCCTTGGGCTCAGGTCATGATCTCAGGGTCCTGGGATAGAGTCCCACATCGGGCTCTCTGCTCAGCAGGGAGCCTGCTTCCCCCTCTTTCTCTGCCTGCCTTTCTGCCTATTTGTGATCTCTCTCTGTGTCAAATAAATAAATAAAATCTTTTTTAAAAAAAACTTATTCCAATAGTTAATTCTTTTTATAGAATATTTTTTTTAGGTGGGGGCTCCTGGTTGGCTTAGTCATTAAGTGTCAACCTTTGGCTCAGGTCATGATCCCAGAGTCCCGGGATCGAGCCCCACACCGGGCTCCCTGCTCTGTGGGAAGCCTGCTTCTCCCTCTCTCACTCCTGCTTGTGTCCCCTTTCTAGCTGTGTTTCTCTCTGTCAAATAAATAAAATCTTAATTTTTTAAAAAAAGGACATTTTTTTAGGTGGGGAGCAGAGGAGAAGGTGGGAGGGGATCCCAGGCAGGCTCCACACCCAGCACAGAGCCCGACCCTGAGATCATGACCTGAGCTGATGTCAAGAGTTGGATGCTCAGGGGCGCCTGGGTGGCTCAGTTGGCTAAGCGACTGCCTTCGGCTCAGGTCATGATCCCAGAGACCCGGGATCGAGCCCCACATTGGACTCCCTGCTCAGCAGGAAGCCTGCTTCTCCCTCTCTCACTCCCCCTGCTTGTGTTCCCTCTCTGGCTGTTTCTCTCTGTCAAATACACAAATAAAATCTTTAAAAAAAAAAAAAAAAAGAGTTGGATGCTCAAACGACTGAGCCACCCAGGCGCCCCACCCCCCCTTAAAGAATTTAATAGGGTGAAAACTTTCAGGAAATTTTTGTCCTAATATGGACATATTTGTGTGTGGAGGCATCTTTATTCTGACCTCCAAAGGAAGCATATATAACAAAAAGGCAGTAAGGAAGAGCTTGTCCTTAAAAAAAATAATTTTAGATATATGAAATGAACAGAGAAAGCATACCATGTTTTAGTGTGGAAGCCTGTGTGAGGCTGTTTTATGTTAGAGGACAGAATGAATCCTGCAGATCGCTGGCAAGGGCCCTTAAGTAAATCCGTATTGAGTCTCCTGTTTCTGGCAGCTGAGAACTTGGAAAGGGCCTTTCCTCTCAGTTACAGTTCAGGGATGAAAGGAGACCTTGGCATAGACACCACCTCCAGTGAAGGGCCTGGCTGAGGCGCCTTGTGCTAATCCTTGTGCTCAGCTTTTTGCTTTGCGCTCACGTGACCAAGTGTGTAATTCAACTCTGGCCCTAGAGCAGAGAGGCCTCTCTCCTTTCAGAGGAGGATACCTCTCCGCTGTTATGAAATGAAAAATGGCTGGCTCTGCCTGGGTTACTTCCGTGATTACTTCTAGAGTCAATCTTAAAATGATTGACAGTTTTTAGTGACTATCATTTAGGCTTTTGCAAAAATACTGAATAGGTACTTTCAGCTTTGTGAAAAGTGGTATTCAATGTTACTACATATTTGTGTTAGTGAGCATTTTAGTTTAAATATAGAGGTGCTTTAGACTATGAATTTCCATTAGAGTGGTCTATAAAATTTTAAACTTAAAAATAGAAACAGTATAATCTGAGCAGTGCCACAGGGGCACCTGCCTAATTTAGCCGGCAGAGCTTGCGGCGCTGCATCTCAAGGTCGTAAGTTCGAGCCCCATGCTGGGTGTAGGGATTCCTGAACAGTGCTCTTAATCTGAGGGCTTTTGTGTGCTCCATGTAGCATTTAGTGAGGTTGTTAGCATAGCCAGTTTGATTAGTTGATTAAACTGGTGACGACATAGCTTACCAGTTTTTCTGATTATAAACATAATTCATGTTCGTAGCAGAATGAAAATCCAGAAAGCACAAAGAAGACAGTATATTACCATAATTCCATGGCTGGCTATATTTTCCTCAACATTTTAATCACATTTTTCAAGCATATAAGAAAAAAACTCAAGTAGCAAAACAAACACTGTCTACCTTCCTGTTGACTTTTTGCTTTATCTCTATATATACTTTTGTTATTCTACCTCTGAAAGGAAGTCATACATATTATGACATATCACTTCTCAGTTCTGTTGTTTAGCATGCATCTTTTTAGAATAAAGCCAGTTCGCTACATTACCACATACCATTGTCACACCTAAGAAAACTCATAATTCCATGTCTGTCTGCCTGTCTGTCTCCCCTAAAAAAACAAAGTCCAGGGTCATTGTCTAATAGAATATCTCATGTTCTGGTTTTGCTTGATTGTTTCTTCTTGGTGTCTTTTTTTTCCCCCTTCTGTAAGGGAAAGCTTTTGTCCTCATTTCCCCCTCATTTTGCCCCCCACCTTCCCATTTTTTTTCTTCTTGTTTTATTTCATTTTATTTTTAAAGTAGGCTCCATACCCAGCACAGAGCCCAGCATGGAGCTTGAACTCCTGACTCTGAGATCAAGACCTGAGCTGAGATCAAGAGTTGGACACTTAACCAACTGAGCCACCAGATGCCCTTTTCTTCTTACTTTAAATACGCCTCTGGGCTCATGGATCTTAATTTTTTTTTTCCATTGTATTATGGTCAGTTATAGTCCTTATTCTCTTTACTTTAATCAGATTTGGTCAGGGTGTACTCTTTCAGGCAGCCTCCTATGTATTTTTTAGTCCTTCCTTGCTCTGTAAATGCAATCAAATTATTCCCATGCTCAGCTTGAATTTTCCTGTCCCAGACCTATTGTCAACTATTGCTCCATAGTTTCCTTTTCATGGAGAATATTTTGAAACCAAAATTGGGGCTTGGTGTGCTTACCGATACTGGGATGTCATGAGCTCCTAGGCCTTTTTAGTAGACAACAATGAAGGCATATTAAAAAAGAAAAATCATGATTTCATGTTAATATTTCCACTTCAAACTTAACATTACAAGGTTTTCCCCCCTTTTATATGTATTATCTTTTACTCTAACATAGTGTTTTTTAATAACATTCTCATATTGTTATTGGTTCCTAATAATGTTATTTGCTTTTTCATATTATAAACTAATACGAATGTATTTGCATCATTGATGCTTTCAGGAGAAGTATTAGGAGCCTGACAATATGTTCTAATCGGTTTAATGTGAACCTGATGATTTTAAGGAAGAGTACCTAATCTTAGGGGCAGAATTAACCCTTGGCTTGGTGCTATTTTTGATTATTTAGGGATTGGATCTGGGTTGGTTTGAATTGGCAGTAAATGACAAGATGATTAAAAAGGAAGTAACAATGAGGAGAGTTACCTAATATAACCCTACTCTACCCCATTTGGGGGCCACTTTCAGGCATAGGAATGTTAGGTAGGAATGTAAGTTAGGAAATACAACCTAAGAACTGAGTAGGAAGGTTTATATGGCTTCTGTGTAGATGTTTTTCTGTAGATGCCCTCCACCACGTGTGTGGATAAGGTTCGGGGCATGGTGTAAGGAGTACACTTGAGCCATTCTCTACCTGTCCTACATTTGCAAGTGATCATTTAGATTGGAGTGGTTCTCAAGCTTGTCATTTGAGTTCGAGGCTCGGAGAGTTAAAGCGAGATCTTCCACCCACAGAAATGTGTGGCAGTTTGAAAAGTCGCACAGGCTAGTTCTTGGGTGAGACCAGCCTTCTTACTGCAGCTTGTGTAGCACTTCTGGTTCTTTCCTAGTAAGTGCCAGTGGTGCCCTCCAGTCGTCATGACAGCCAGAGACACTCATTTCCACAGTGCCCTTGGAGATAGTCGCACTTGTGGAAAACCTCTGTGTTGAATGATCTGGAGTTCCTTTTGTGTTCCAGATCCCAGTTGCTTAGTTACTCATGCTTAATTGGTAACTATTTGTCAGGCTCCTGCTGGAGGCTCAGCTAGGGTTCGGACTCATGTCCTGAACATGGCAGATGATGTAGAAGGAAAGAACAGGTCATAAGTATGGCAGGGTGATGGAGAGCCTTGACAACCTGGCAGAGGAGTTCACCGTTAAGAGGGTCCTAGGACTCAGGTACTTTGATGAATATGTAGTACTGCCCAGTGATCTGCAAACACATAGAATGGAGGGGGAAAGGTGATGATTGAAGAAAAATAACTTCTCTGGGCTTTCCCACTTCTCAGTGGAGAGGAAATTGTAAGTGAAAAAAATACATATTTCATCCCACAAGTCATCAGATAAAAATGTGAGCTAAAATAAGCTGGTATCGTGCTTCTATCAAATTAGCCAGGTTTTAAAAACGAATTCAGTCCATGATGATGAAGGAGCCAGCGTGTATTAAGAGCCTTAAAAATGTCTACTGGGGGTGCCTGGGTGGCCCAGTCAGTTAATCATCTGACTCTTGATTTTGAGTCAGGTCATGATCTCAGGATTGAGCCCCACGCCGACCTCTGCCCGCTCACTCGCTCTTTCTCTCTCTCATGCTGTCTCTATCTCAAATAAACAGATCTTTAAAAAGAGAGATTTCTTTATTAGAGAGAGAGAGAATGAGCAAGGGGGGGCGCAGAGAGGGAGGGATAAGCAGACTCCTCACTGAGCAGGGCTTGATCCCAGGAACCCAAGATCATGATCTGCACCAAAGGCAGACACTTAACCAAGTGAGCCACTCGGGAGTCCCACTTTCTTTAATAAATAAATCCTTAAAAAAAAAAAAAAAAAAAAGTCTGTACTGTTTTCAAGGCACCTGGCAAGCTCAGTCAGAAAAACCTGAGACTCTTGATCTCCAGGTCTTGAGTTCAGCCCCATGTAGGATTTAGAGATCCCTTAAATTAAAACGTCTGCACTGTTTGGACACTGCACCGGTCATTGCAGATGCTTTCCATTTCAGGAGATGCCACACATCTGACATAATGCATGCGATTCCTTCCAGCTAGAGAACTCGCCCCGTCCCCTTGCCTCTAGGCACACTTATTTGAGTTTTCAGTGCAGTCACTTCATTTTATGGAAGCTTTTGTGACTTTCAGGGCTGATACATAGGGCTTTTCCCACCATCCCATTGTAATGTAAGCTTTAAGTATGTTTTTCCTGTGTATTCTTACTCAATGTGGACATTCTGCAAAACAAAAGTAAAAGGAACAAATTTAAATTTTTCGTACTCCCCTCTGGTAACATTTTGTGTATTTCGACTTCTGTATGTTTTTGCTTGTCAGACTTCCAACTTGACTGTAAGCTTCTCGGTGGTATCCTTACAAGTGAACTGGGGGTTCGTAAGAAATAGAAAACAAAAAAGAGAAGGCAGGGGTTTTCTAACTTCTCTTTGCTCTCATTTTCTGTTTTCCCACCTCTTCTCCTGCCTCTCTTACCATGGGCTTGGAGACCTTGACCGAATCTTGTGACTAACTTTTTGGTTCATGTTGGAGCCCGGCATTTTTGCTTGTAAGTATCTGTAGAGAAATGCTTATTCACAGGCACAGAGAAGCACGCACAGAAGGTTCATCCCAGCTGTAATGTGTAATAGCCAAAACTGGAAACCATCTAAGTGCCCATCGGTAGGAGAATGATTACTTCACTTGGGGCATATTCATATTACACATTACCATCCAGCAGTTTATATAATAAAGGAAATCTACATATCCCAACACAGAGTGCTCTCAGAGACATTTAGTGAAATGAAATGGTATGATTGATTGTAAAATAAAAGGTCCTAAAAAGTATTTGTATATATGTGCCTGTGATTACCTCTGGGGAGGGAAGTGGGACTAGGAAAAAAAAAGAAATTTTGCTTGATCTAAATTTTTTCTGTTTTTGTTTCTTACAACCCCATCACTTTTTCCAGAGTCTGGGCAGAAATGTGAAGCCATCAAGCAGTTGTGAAAGTCAGTATTTAACATGCTTAACAGTACAGCCACAGTCCCCCATGGAATTCTACAGGGATGTATTTCAGCTCAGAAAGGTTAAAATTAGACTTGCAGAAATTCTGTTCTGTATTGTCTTCTCCTGCAAGAAAACGCAGTCTCTGGTGGTAGCCGTGGTAGCCAGCAAAACTTCAGTTGGGTTTTTGTTTTAGTCTTGGATGCAAGCTAGTTTTTAGCTTTGCAACCTGATCTTGCTGTACTTCAATTTTTTTTTCAATTTGAATTAAAATGATTAGTGAAGACAAGGTAGTTGAGAAAGAGATTGATTTACATGGAGATCAGACAGTTTGCTATTTCCAGATGCCTACATTAATCTTTAAAGGAGTATGAGTAGAAATGGTGATCCATGAAAAGACATCAGATGTGCTCATCAGCCTGAAAACTAAAGAATGTTGCTGTCAGATATATTTATGTGAACTCTTTTGTTGGTTATGCGAGCAATTACGACTTTAGGAATGGTGTTATTTATTATTGCCTCACAAAACCTGAAACAAGACTGATCATGTTATCTCACAGTTTCTGTGACACATGAATTCAGACAAAGTGCCTCAGTGATGGCTTGTCCAAAATGACTGGGCCTTAGCTGGAAGAAGCAAAGGCTGGGAGCAGGATATTGTTACGGGTGGGGGGGGGAATCTTGGGTAATTTTTTTCCTGCATCTGAGTGTCTTTGCTGATTCCTCCCCTAAGTTGGAATGTCCCAGAGTTGTCCTTTTTCATTTCTTTCTTTGTCTGCCTTCCGTCTTGTCCTTCGTGATCTGGCCCAGTTTGAAGGTTCGGAACCTGAGAGGTGGTTAGTGGGTGGGTAAGTAGATGCACTTTCCTCCCAACCACAGCTTTCTTTAACCTACCAACTTGGTATTTCCATTTCCATCCTAAAAAAATTTTTTTAAGATTTTATTTGTGAATTTGTGAGAGAGAGAGATCAAGAAAGTAGGGAAGGGTAGAGGGAGTAGCAGACTCCCCCACTTGATACGGACGCAATCCTGGGACCCTGAGATCATGACCTGAGCCAAAGGCAGACGCTCAACCCACTAAGCCACGCAGGCTTCTGAAACTTGATATATATAAAGCTAAACCTGTGATTCTAGCACCTTCTCCTAAACTTGCTCCTCCAGCAGTCTTCCCCATCTCAGTAAATGCAACTCCTTTCTTTTAGTTGCTTAACCCAAAAAAACTAGAAGTTATCCTTGATTTCTTTCGTTTCTCACACTCAGTAGTTTCCCAGCCTATCCTGCTGACCCTCCTACCTTCAGAATGCCAGCCACTTCTCACCATCTCTGGTTCTGCCACCTTGGTCCAAGTCACTGTCACCTCTCCTCCAGTTCTTACCTCCTTCAGTCTGTTTTCAACATGGAAGGTAAAGTGATCCTATTAAAAGAAACCAGGCTGCAAAACATCACGTCACTTTCTAAGCTGGAGCCCTTAGAATGGCCTAGGATCTGGCTTCCTCTGGGAATCCTCTCTCACCTCTCTCTTGCTCTCTGTGCTTCACCCATACTACTAGGCCACTTGCTGCTCCTCTAAGCCAGACCCTGTTTCCCTCACGGCCTTTGTACTTGTTTCTTCTGCCTAATCATCATGGCATTGACACAGTCCCTAGATACTGAATCTGGAGGAGAGAGACCGTCCTACTGGTTTTTCTTAATGGCTTATGTGTGGCAGTTGCCTTTTATTGGTGATTAAATGTCATGGTATATGGTATTGAGAATGGGAAATTAACAGTTTCAAAAGCCAGATATAATCTGTTCATACAGTAAGTAGCAGGTCCATGCATTTCTGTCTGTGCCAAAGGAAATGCTGGTTTTCATCCATCCTCCTGCCTTTCTTGCTCAGCCGGATCTTGCCACACTGGACAGTCCTGTTTTTCAAGTGGGGTGGCAATTGTTAGAAGGTCTCTTGAATACCTCTGAAATGTTCACTTGGCATGGTTACTGTTCCTCTTTACTCCCTTTTGGGTTGAGGAGTGACTTGAGGGCCTAAGTGGGCAGCCTGGGATGCCATCCGAACAGCCTGTTCTAAGAGAGCTGGTAGGGCTCCAAGGCAGACCCTAAAACAGATGGGGTTTGGTTTCACTGTACACCAACAAAACATGCAAAAGGGCTTTTTAGTAAGGCAGTTAAAGAAGGGAAGAGGATCATTTTCAACCAAGAGCTCCTCTGTGACATACTGTCACTGAGATTTAGGAGAGCTACAGGAAAGGCGATCAACTATTTCTGGCGGTGTGAGCAGCAGAGTTCTGGGTGCAAAACCAAGTGAGGACATCACTGAGAAGATCCGTGAGCTTGAGAAACCTGAGGGAGTGTGCCTGTCTATATGGGGATTCTGCGGTTAAGTAGAAATTATTTTTATCGGGTCACAGAATCACACTGTTGAAAAGGACATCAGGAGGTTATCTGGTTTAAACGTGTACTTCTGGTCAAGCAGGGCTAAATAAACATATTCAAGCCTCAGGTTTCCTGTTTTTTTCCTTTTGAGTGTGTATTTATAAAAGATACTAACTAACCCTTTTATGTTATGTGAGTTATTTTTTAATGTCTAGTTTTTTAAAAAATGACCTTTAATGCCATCCACCGAGATAACCAGTGCATGTACCTATCAGAATAGCTGAAATAAAAACTGCATGGTACCATTTAGCAGCAGACTGAGGGGGAGAAATGTAGTTGTAGTTGCTTGCTGCTTTCAAATAAACAGTTCCTCTCTTTTGGGCCAGTTGCAAATATGCAATATTAAATGCTCAGAATAGAGCAAGATCACCTTTATGGTGATATCTGATACTGAATTTCTTCTGTCATTTCAAACTGAAATTGCCAGTTCTGCCTTTAAAATGAAGATTAGATTATTGTTAAGAAAACCAGCAGTTAATGGGGCGCCTGGGTGACTCAGTTGGTTAAGCGACTGCCTTCGGCTCAGGTCATGATCCCGGAGACCCGGAATCGAGTCCCACATCGGGCTCCCTGCTTGGTGAGAAGCCGGCTTCTCCCCCTCTCACTCCCCCTGCTTGTGTTCCCTCTCTGGCTGTGTTTCTCTCTGTCAAATAAAATCTTTAAAAAAAAGAAGAGAAAAAACAAAGAAAACCAGCAGTTAAGCATCTGTCTTCAGCTCAGGTCATGGTCTCAGGGTCCTGGGATCAAGCCCTGCATCAGGTTCCCTGCTCAGTGAGGAGTCCACTACTCCATCTCCCTTGGCCTGTTTGTGCTCTCTCTTTGTTTCTCTGTCATATAAGCAAATAAATAAATATTTTTTAAAAAGAAAGAAAGAAAACCTTTTTATTTATTTATTTATTTATTTATTTATTTTTTTTTTAAGATTTTGTTTTATTTATTTGACAGAGAGAAATACAGCCAGAGAGGGAACACAAGCAGGGGGAGTGAGAGAGGGAGAAGCAGGCTTCCCGCTGAGCAGGGAGCCCGATGTAGGACTCGATCCTGGGTCTCCAGGATCATGACCTGAGCCAAAGGCAGTTGCTTAACCAACTGAGCCACCCAGGCGCCCCAAAGAAAACCTTTTTAAAGTTGGTCCTTCAGACTGATTTTCCAGATTCTCAGGTAGTCTAAGGGCAGATTTATATAATACCCTTTCAGTAATTATAAATTCAAAAACAATTGAAGGTTCCATTTATATAAGCTTACCTGTCCTCCAGAAGGTGTCCTGATTTATTCTTTCAGCAGCAGAGATGAGGAGGGCATTAATACATTCGGTATGTGTGCGGCCTTTGGAGTTAGTCACCTATGTTCATATCCTAGTGCTGCTGCTTAACGGCATGGTATTGGCAAATTTCTCTCTAAGCATTGGTTTTCATATCTGGAACATAGGAACCATGATAATGTTTGCTTTATAGGTAGACAGTAAGAACTCAGATATTAGCTATTATTACTGGAAAAGAGGAGTAATTTGCCTTGAAATCACAGCGTAGAACATGACACAAGAGTGTTTCCAAACACTGGGCTCTTGTCTCGTCACTCCTCCTCCACCCTATTGCCCTCATCAGGAGGATGTTAGGTTAATGAACCGAATGAGCCTTTTAGGTTACTTTGAATACATAGCTAGGAGAGAAACTAGATTTGCATTTTTTGGTATTGGGTTCATTTAATTTTGTGTTGCTTAAAAAAAAAAAAAAACAAAACAGGGGCGCCTGGGTGGCTCAGTCGGTTAAGCCACTGCCTTCAGCTCGGGTCATGATCCTAGAGTCCTGGGATCGAGTCCCACATTGGGCTCCCAGCTCCGCAGGGAGTCTACTTCTCCCTCTGACTTCTCTGCTTTCATGCTCTCACTCTCTTTCTCAATAAATAAATAAAATATTTTTTAAAAAAAACATGCCCACATAATTGAAAAAAATGCTGCTATCTTCTGTAGCATTTTGTGAAGTCTCAGAAAGATTGAGATGGAAAGGAGAGTGCCTTATTTTTAGATTCTAAAATAATATTTTTTCCTGCAAATTTTCAGGATTGACATTTTTTCCCAATATTATAAACATTTTTAAACTCACTGCCTTATTAAATGAATTTTTTTTAATATTTTATTAATTTGACAGAGAGAAACACAGCCAGAGAGGGAACACAAGCAGGGGGAGTGAGAGAGGGAGAAGCAGGCTTCCCGCCGAGCAGGGAGCCCGATGTGGGACTCGATCCTGGGTCTCCGGGATCATGACCTGAGCCGAAGGCAGTCGCTCAACCAACTGAGCCACCAGGCACCCCTTAAATGAATTTTAAACACCCATATGCCCACCACCTACTTTCTACCATTAGCAGTTTACATCATTGCTTTATCACATAATCTGTATCTGTTACTTAAGAAACCTTAATAACCAGTACTCAGCAACAAAAATCATTTATTTATCTTTCCATCCCCTAAAGATAACCTTTGTTAACATTTTGGTAATTTCATACATACTTACACATCCATAAGTATGTGTGAGTGTGTGTGTGTGTGTTTAAAAATAATACTGGAAGTTAGCCATTTTGTTGGCTTATTATATTGTGGACAGACATCCTTTTGTGGTAATAGGCATATATATATGAGTGATTATTTTGAAAGACCTCATAATAGTCCATCTATAAATATATCATAGTTTTGGCTGTCTTTTGTTGAACATTTAGTTTGATTCTAATTTTTCATTATTCTAGACAACATTGGGAAGACTATTAGTCGGTTTTGTTGTTTCTGTTGTTGTTGTTGTTGTTGTTGTTGTTGTTGTTGTTTTGATACTTGCCCAGTTATTTCTTTAGGATAAATTTCTTCAGGCAAAATTGTTGGTAATATGTTTAAGTTTTGTGTTTAATTGTCCAATTGCTCTCTAGGAAGGGTACCTGTTTACAGCCCATCTCCATGAAAAAGCCAATTTCTCCTACATATTTGCTAAG
>PITA01004515.1:0-122362 GCA_004023965.1 Spilogale gracilis
ATCATATGGTAATTCTATTTTTAATATTTTGAGGACCATCCATACTGTTTTTGACAGTGACTGCACCAATTTACATTCCAACCAACAGTGAGTGAATATTCCTTTTTCTCCTCACCAACACTTGTTATATCATGTTTTTTTGTTTGTAACCATTCTAGCAAGTACAAGGTGGTATCTTACCGTAGTTTCAATTTGCACTTCGCTGATGATCAGTGATGTTGACCATGTTTATGTGTGTCTGTTGGCCACTTTTATGTCTTTGGAACAGTGTCTATTCAGGTCCGCTGCCCATTTTTGTTAGGATTATTTGTGGGGTTTTTGGTATTGAGTTAAGTTCTTTTTATATTTTGGATATTAACCCCTTATTGGGTATATCATTTGCAAATATATTCTCCCATTCAGTAGTTTGCCTTGTTGATTTGTTGATGGTTCCCTTTGCTGTGCAAAAGATTTTTAGTTTGATGTAGTCCCAACAGTTTGTTTTTGCTTTTGTTTCCATTTCTTGAGGAGACATGTCTAGAAAAATATTTCTATGGCAGATATCAAAGAAACTACTGCATATCTTTTCTTTTAGGACTTTTATGGTTTCAGGTCTCACATTTAGATCTTTAATCTATTTTGAATTTATTATTATGTATGGTATAAGAAAGTGGTCCAGTTTTATTCTTTTGTATGTAGCTGTTGAATTCACCCAGTACCATTTATTGAAGAGACTCTCTTTCCTGTATTTCTGCATCCTTTCTAACACATTTATTGACCATATAAGTATGGGTTTATTTCTGGGTCTCTGTTCTGAGCTATGTGTCTATTTTTGTGCCAGTACCATACTGTTTTTATTACTGCAGCTTAGTAATATACCTTGAAATCTGGGATTGTGATATCTCCAGTTTTGTTCTTATTTTTTCAAGATTGCTTTAGCTAATTTGGGGTCTTTTGTGGTTTCATACAAATTTTAGGATTATTCGTTCTAGTTCTGTGAAAAATGCTCTTGGTACTTTGATAGGGAATGCATTAAGTCTGTAGATTGCTTTGAGTAGGGTGAATATTTTAATAATATTGGTTTTCCCAATCCATGAGCATGGCATATCTTTCCATTTGTGCCTTCAGTTTCTTTCATCAGTGTTTTATAGTTTTCAGAGTATAGGTCTTTCATCTCTTTTGTTAAGTTTAGTCCTAAGTATTTTATTCTTTTTGGGGTAATTGTAAATGGGATTGTTTTCTTAATTTTTCTTTCTGCTACTTCATTATTAGTGTACAGAAATATGACAGATTTCTGTATATTAATTTTGTATCTTGCAACCTTACCGAATTCGTTTATCATTTCTAGTGTTTTTTGGTGGAGTCATTAGGATTTTTTATATATATAATATCATGTCATCTGCAAATAGTAATGATTTTACTTCTTCCTTATCAACCATGGTGCCTTTTGTTTTGTTTTGTTTTCTTATCTAATTGCTATAGCTAGGATTTCCAGTAATATGTTGAATAAAAGTGATAACAGTGGACATCTTGTGTTATTCTTGACCTTAGAGCAAATGCCCTCAGTGTTTCACTGTTCACTATGATGTTAGCTGTGGGTTTTTCATGTGTGCTTTATTGCATTGAATATATTCCCTCTAAAGCTACTTTGTTGAAAGTTTTTATCATGAGTAGTTGTTGTAATTTGTGAAATGCCTGGTTTCATTGGTCTTGTCTATTGGGTTTTTTTAAAGCCTCTATTTCATTTATTTTTTTCTAATCTTTATTATTTACTTCCTTTTACTGGCTTTGGGCTTTGTTTGTTCTCCTTTTTCTAGCTCTTTTAAGCATAAGGTTAGTTTGTGTATTTGGATTTTTCTTGTTTCCTGAGGCAGGCCTGTATTGCAGCAGCATCCCAAAGATCTTGGATTGTTGTGTTTTCATTTTAATTTCTCTGCATGTATTTTTTTTCCATTTCTTTTTTGATTTATTGGTTGATCTATTGATTGTTTAGTAGCATGTTTTATAACCTCCATGTATTTGTGATCTTTCCAGATGTTATTTGTGATTAATTTCTAATTTTATATGGTTGTAGTCTGAAAAGATGCATGATATGATTTCAGGCTTTTTAAAATTCATTGAGAATTGTTAATGGCCTAATATGTGATCTATTCTGGAGAATGGTCCATGTATATATATATACAGAATGTATATTCTGTTTTGGCATGGAACGTTCTGTATATAACTGTTATGTCCATCTGGTCTAATTTGTCATTGAAAGCCATTACTTCCCTTAAAAAATATTTTATCTATTTATTTGAGAGAGAAAGAGCACAAAGGGAAAGTGAGAGGGAGAAGCAAACCCTTGCTAAACAGAGTCTGATGTGGGGCTCTATCCCAGGACCTTGAGATCATGACCTGAGCTGAAGGCAGACACTTAATTGACTGAGCCACCCAGGTGCCTCTTAAACCCATTGTTTCCTAATTGATTTTCCGTTTGAATGATCTATCCACTGATGTAAGTGGATTGTAAAAGTCCCCTACCATTATTGAATTACTGTCAATTTCTTCCTTTATGTCTATTAATAGTTGCTTTATCTATTTTGGTGCTTCCATGGTTGGTGCATAGATATTTAAATTGTTATATTCTCTTGTTGGATTGTTCCCTTTATGATTATGTAATGTCCTCTTTGTCTCTTAGTACAGTCTTTATTAAAGTCTATTTTGGCCAATATAAGTGTTGCTACCCTGGCTTTCTTTTCATTTCCATTTGCATGGTAAATGTTTTCCTATTCACTTTCAGTCTGCATGTGTCTTTAGGTCTGAAATGAGTTTTTTGTAGATAGCAGATAGATTGGTCTTATTTTTTAAATCTATTCTGTCACCCTATGTTTTTTGACTGGAGCATTTAATCCATTTAGATTTAAAGTAATTATTGGTAGATATGTACTTATTACCATTTTGTTACTTGTTTTATGGTTGTTTTTGTGTGCTGTTTTCTCTCTGTTCCTTTCTTTTTCTCTTGCTCTCTTGTTGGTTTGATGGCCTTTTTTAGGGTTATGCTTGAATTCCTTTCTCTTTATTTTTCGTATATCTATTTTTTATTCTGGCTGCCATTAGGTTCATATATAACATCTTATGCATATAGCAGTCTTCAAGTTGATGGTCACTTAAGTTTGAATCCATTTTCAAAACACTAAATTTTCAACACCCTGCACTTTCTCTGTCTATGATGTCATACTTGATCAATTTAATTGATTTTACTGCTTTTGTGCTTTAGCCTCCATACTAGTTTTATTAGTGGACAATCTACTACTTTTATTATATGTTTGCATTTACCTGTGAAATTTTTTTCCTTTAATTTTTTTTACTCCTATTATGTCCTTTTCTTTTCATACAAAGAATTCCTTCTAACATTTCTTATAAGATTGCTTTAGTGGTGATAAACTCCTTTAATTTTTATGTTGTGGATTCTTTATCTTTCCTTCTATTCTGAATGATAATCAAGTAGAGTGTGATTGCAGGACTTTTCTTTCAGTACTTTGAATATATCATGCTCATTTCTTCTAATCTGCAAAATTTCTGCTGAAAAATCAACTGATAGTCTTGTGGGATTTCCCTATATATTATTGTTTTCTCTTTTCTTGCTGCTTTTAAAATTCTTTGTTTATCACTACTTTTTTGCCATTTTAATTGTTATGTGTCTTGGTACAGACCTCCTTGGGTTGATTTTGTTGGGAACTCTCTATGATTTGTGTTTTGGATGTTTTCTTCTATAGATTAAGGAATTTTTCAGCTATTATTTATCAAATAAATTTTCTGACTGCTCTCTGTCTTCTCATTCTGGAATCTCTATAAGGCAAACACTGTTACACTTGATGGTGATGTTGATTTCCCTTAACTTAAATTTTATTCTTTTTTCTTTCTGCTGTCCATCTTGGAAGCTTTTGATTACTCTGTCTTCCAGATTTCTAGTCTGTCTTCCATTTCCTCTAATGTGCTATTGATTTCCTCTATTTTTTAAAAATATGTTATGGGGTCCTTCATCTCTGACTGTGTTTTTGTTTGTTTGTTTGTTTGTTTTGTTTTGTTTAATTTTCTGTCTTTTTGTTGAAGGTCTCACTGAGGTCCTCCACTCTTTTCTCAAGTCCAGTGAGTATCTTTCTGACCATTACTTAGAACTCTTTATCAGATGTTTGCTTATATCTATATCATTTAGCTTTCTTGCTGTGGTTTTGTCCTGTTCTTTCATTTGGGACATATTCCTTTGCCTCTTCATTTTGTCTAAGTCTCTGCATTTGTGTCTCTGTATTAGGAAGGTCAGCTACATCTCCTGATCTTTAAAGTAGTGGCCTTTTGAAGACAAGGTCCTATGGTGTCCTGTGGTGCAATATCCCTGTTTACCAGACCCAGATCTCCATGGGTGTTTCCTATATGGGCTTCATGTGCCCTACTGTTGTGGCTAAGTCACATTTGCAATCAGTCCAGCTAGCTGCAGTGGCCCGCTTTGCCTTTTGTGGGCACACTAGGCAATATTTGGTCCCTGCACTGCTATGGGGCCTGTCTGGGGCTTATCAAACTTCAGGTGGTTCTCCCTGTATTATCTCCCAAGAAGCTTTTGTTGGTGGGGGGCTGGCAGTCAGACCAGATGCCTGCCCTCAGTCCCTCTGCTGGGGTAGCAGTCACACTGCTCAGCAGGGTACTGTACTCTCTCTGCACTGCTGGGGACCACAGGCACACTGGTGTGTGTGGTTATCTTTTCCTCTCTCCAGGGCAGCAGTCACTTTGGAGTTGTGCTGGTCCCTGCTGTGGTTGCTTATAGGGTCTATTGGGCAGCAGGAGTAAGTGCAGCAAGTTGGATGGGGTGGATTCAGGGGAGAATGAGGGGTTAAGGCTTATGTTGCTAGTAAGATAGGTGGAGAGTATTTATACTAGTTCCCACAAATATCTGGTAATCTAGGCTGGAAGTGTGGGGAGAAATGGTGCCCCCCAATACTTTGGTATGGAGAATTTCTCCTAAAGATCCCTGCACCTCCAGCATGCATTTTGATATTAGTGAATAAATCTTCAAATGTACCCTGGGCACTTTTCAAACTGCTGCTTCTATGTTGTGTCTTGGCTGGGTTATTTATTATGTTGGCTCTTCAAGGGCCAGGATTCAGTTTCCTGTCTCTATCCAGTTAATCCTACTCCTTATAATATACCTGGAGTTAAGGCCCACTGATTATAAAAATTCTCAAATTTAAGCCCCACTGGTTTGCAATATCAAATTTGTGGAGACTTGTCTCTCTAGTATCAGTTCCCTTATGCATGAGGTGCCTGGTGTGGGGTTTGCCCTGTCACTTCTCTGTGGCCTCCTTTCCATTTGCACAGTTCCACTAGGGGTTTGGTTCACAACCATGTCTTGGCTTCTCCTACCCTTTTCAATTTGGCCTCAACTCTACAATTATCTGTGGAAAGACTGTTCTGCCAGTTTGCAGGTCATTTTCAGAGTAGTTGCAGAGATGTAACTCTTATCTGGGTATGTCTGTGGGATGAGATGAGCTCAAGATCCCCCTACTCCACCATCTTCCTAGAAGTCTTTGGTAGAATGAGTTTTAAAAATGACCCAACTGTCTACAAGAAATTAATTTAAATACTGATGGTATAGGTTGAAAGTGAAGGAATAGAGAAAGATATATCATGTAAATACTAATCAAAAGAAAGCTGGGAATAGTAATATTAACATCAGTTTTAATACAGTTCAGAATAAGAATTATTACCAGTGATAAAGAAGGGTATTGCATAGTGATAAGGTGTCAGTTCACCAAGAAGACATAACAATCCTAAATGTGGATGCACCTAACAGCAGAGCCTCAAAAACTGATAGAACTGGAAAGAGAATTAGAAAAATCCACAATTACACTTGGAGGTTTTAGCGCTCCTCTTTAAATAATTAATAGGACAAGGTGGCAGAAAAATCAATAAGGATATAGGAGACGGAAGAACTCTATCAACCAACTTGACCTAATTGACATTTATAGTACACTAAACTGAACAAGAGCAGAATACACATTTTTTTTCAATTGCACACAGAACCAATATAGACCATATTCTGGGCCATAAACAACTTCATCAGTTTTAAAATAACTGAAATCATGCAAAGTAAATTTGTTCTCTGATCATAAGAGAATTAAGTGAGAAATCAACAAGAAGAAATACCTGGAATATCCCCCAAATATTTAGAAATGAACAAGTACACTTCTAAAGAATCCACCCTTGGATCAAAGAGGAAGTCATGAGGAAAACTAGAAAATATTACCGATTGAATGAAAAAGAAAATAAAGCATATAAAAATTGGTGGAATGCAACGAGAGCAGGATGAAAAGGGAAATATATAACATGTAATTATCAACAGACATATTTTTCTTATGTTTCTTTCATTATTGATCCTGCCCTCCAATATTGTATTCAGCAGTATAAGTAATAGTGGTATCTTTATGTTCCTAATATTAAAATATATGTATCTAAGTTCCTTTATTAGTCAGCAGTTTTGTTATATAAATTTTATCAAGAATATTCTTTACTATTTCTAGTATTTTTTCCTATTTTTAAAAATCTTAACAGACTAACTCATCAGATGGTTTTCTGTGTCAATTCAGATAATTACATGATTTTTCTCCTTTACTCTGTTAATGTCACAAATTATAGTACATATATTTTAGAATACTTTTTATTGAGATATAATTGACATGTAACATTATAATAATGCCAGGTGTACAGTATAAGGATTCAAAATTTGTATATATTGCAAAATGATTATCACAATAAGTCTAGTTAACATCCATCACTATCCATAGTTACCAATGTTTTTTCTTGGTGAGAACTTTTAAAAGGCTACTCCCTTAGCAATTTTCAAATATACAGTGCAGTATTATTAACTATAGTTACCAAATTATACATTCCATCTTCAATAATGTATTTTCTGATATTGATTTTCTGTTGATGTTCCCTGCATGAATGATTATGATATATTACTTTAAATTTATTTTATTTATTTTATGTTTATTTAATACACTTAACCAACTAAATTTCAATTCATTTTATGTATTAAATACATTTAATGTTTAGAATTGATTTACTAATATTTTACTTAGGATTTTTGAATCTACATGCACAGATAACCTAGGACTATAATTTCCTCTTTGTATTCTCTTTACTGTCTCCCTTTTTTAGCTGCAACCATTTTTTTTGTGCCCACTTTCTCTCAACAAAGATATTTCCCCATCTTCCTGCTTCCTCAAGTCTAGAAGTCTCCCTTTTTGAAACTTTGGTGCAAACAGAAAAGTTTTGTTAGTTTTTATGTTGAGCAATTCAGTTTCCTTGGCCTCAGTAGTCTCATTTCAGAATAAACTCATTGTGTTGTCATTCATAGTCAAAATCCCATTAATGTGTTTCCCTGGGTTTCTTTTTTAAGCTCTACAAAGGACCAGCAGAAGCTTTGAAATGACAGCTTTTCTTTTTCCTCAAAATTCAAGATTACATTTTAGAAGGGGATCAGGTCAGAGAACCTTTGCTTCTCAACGCAACATATAGTCTCTGTAAATGGAAGGGGGCACCAGAGTTTTTGTCTGTTTCCAGAGAAAGTCCTTTGGAGGTATGCCCCCGCCATTATATCATAAAGTAATTAATCATTCAACTGGAAAGGGGGTATAGATGAAAGCACTCAAAGGGCTGAGTTGAAGGTTTCATGTTTCCATTTCTTTAAAAGACAAAACGAAAATACTAGTTTTTCTATTCCACGAAACTGGGAGTGTATTAATTCATTCTTCCATTCAGGAAATATTTTAGGGCCTACTGTGTGTCATGCACTTTTCTAAGGCCTGAAGATATAAGGCTAAAAAGCAGTGAACAAAATTATAAAGAAGTTGGCTTCATGGAACTTACCTTGTAATGAAAGAGACAGACCCAGACTCATAAACATATAATTTAATATTAGTAGTGATAAAAACTTGGAAAGAAAATAATTCAGGTAAAGAAACAAAAAAAAAAATGGCATGAGATGCTGATATGTTTTAGTTTAGAAAAGATCCTCTGAGGTTTCTTTTTCTGTCCTTATTCTGTTCTTTATTCTACATCTTCCCTTTGTCTCTGAGGGGTGGACATTTGAGTAGAGACCTGAATGCAGTGAGGTAGCCAGCCATGCCGACGTCTGATTGAAGAGTCGTCCAGGCAGAAGGAAGGACTAATACCCTGGTGCAGGTATATGCTTGGCTTGTGTGAGAAACAGCAATGTGGCAAGTGTGGTGGAACAATGTGAGAGAGGAGAGAATGTAGGCTGATGGGGTCTGAAACACAGGCACGCGCGAGATGGTGTAGGACCTTGTAGGCTGTGGTAAGAAGATTCTGGAGTGCCTGTTTACCCTGAAATGCCATAAGGGAGTTATTCTTGGATACACACACACACACACACACACACACACACACACACACACACACGTGCGAACACAGTCAAATGTAGCTTCCATTAGAATTTTTGGGTGGACATTGTTGTTATTGTGTTTTGTGTTTTTTTTAATTGTGAAAAGGACTCCTTTGCACTGGTGTAAGGGGAAATTACATGAGCTGGATGGTGCAGAAATCCATTGCTAGCTTACCCTTTCAAATACCACAAGGAGGCTAATGAGGCTGGGTCAGTGGAAAGCCTGCTTCAGGGGGATTTAGATGAGTATTATATGCCTTAGTTCTGGGTACAGTAGCAATAATGGAGTCACTCTGGCTTAAAAAAAAAAAAAAAACACAATTTTTTTTTTCCATCCAGATTACTACTGGTTTCCTCCTTCTAGCAAAAGAGACATCTTCTTCTACCTATAGCATAGGCTTTGGGCCCCGTATTAGAGTGTGGTAATTCATGCTTAACGGTTTGAATAGCTGCATAGCCCTCAGTCCTGCATCTCCTAATGCACAAGATACTAATTATTAGACTATAATTTACACTGTGTGAGTTCTTATTGCTTATCTTTCTTGTAGGATACAGATAGCTAGGAACATATAGTGCCTGTGAACGACCAGTATGCTCACTCAAATAGCATTAGGCAAGCAATTCCGCATACCACTAAAGAAGGTAAGAGTGTAAAGAGAAATAACAAAAAGGCCTTTGAGAGACAAGGATTGTTTTTTGTTTTTCAAAGTGCATGAACTAATTGCTGGTGGTAGCAATGGCACACAGCCTGCTCATCTGCAAACTTTCTAGCGAACTTTTCATCTCTTTCTTAAGACAAAGGCCCTAGAAACTAAACATGCAGCCTTTTAAAGAGATTACAAAAAAACACTGACATTTGCCTGTAAATTCGCCTATAGATCTGAAACCTTTGTGATACAATTGGGAGACCTATTATTCTGTCATAGCTTAAGGAAAAAGCTGTGGTATCGTGTGATGGTTCAAGAACTAGAAATTGTGAAACCATGGGAAAAATATAAATTGGTAAAAACAATAACATTCTCACAGCTGGACCATCTGGTGGCTTATTCAGACATAACCATGTATATCACTGAATGGCTGCCATAAAACACCAGATGAAGATAAGAGCTGGCATCTACTTCTAATTTCCCAAGACCTAAATTTCCTTTAGTTTCTTAAGTTCTGGAAATGAGGGCTTCATTTGCAATGGTCTTAGCACTTCCAAAATGTAATCTTTTGAAACAAATTATGATGCTACTAGGTAGGGCAAGAACGCTGTATTTTCATGGTCACTTCTGGGCTGGCAGAGTGTGTCATGGACTCTACTATATCCTGTTTGGTATAAAGAAGATCTGGGGACACTTGGGTGGCTCAGAGGGTTAAGCCTCTGCCTTAGGCTTGGGTCATGATCTCAGGGTCCTGGGATCAAGTCCTGCATCGGGCTCTCTGCTCAGTGGGGAGCCTGCTTCCCCCTCTCTCTGCCTGCCTCTCTGCCTATTTGTGATTTCTCTCTCTCTCTCTGTCAAATAAAGAAATAAAATCTTTAAAAAAAGAACACCTTCTGCTTTTTATTTAATTTATTTATAAAAGCTCTCCTTTCTTTAGCATGGTGCAGTGTGTATAAGAACACCTTTGATGCCACATTGCCATTGTGGGAATCCTGTTTCCATGGACAGGCTATGTGTTGTGTTACGCATTCTTGACTTCTTCATCTTAAAATTGGGATAATAATAGCCCTTAATCCATATGGCTGTTGAGAAGAATAAATGAGTTAAAAGCTTAGAACATAGTAAGCACTATATAAATGTTAGTCATCATTGCAACAGTAGTAATAATCATCATTTTCATTGCTAAGCTGAATTGGATGTAGTTTTACCCTCTAGTTCTTTCTTAATGGCCTATAAAATGGTTTATACATAAAGAGGTCTCAATAATAGTTAATTATCCACATCATAGGATATAAATATGAAGACCAACTTAACAAATACTTAACAAAACAACTCATTTACTGTGCTACTATTATGTGGTAGGCGCTGTTTTAGATGTTTGACATAGTCAAGAAGTGTTAAGTGTCTCCAATGACTAATAAGATATTGGGGATGCAGCAGTGAACCAAAGAGATGTGTCTCTGATCCTATTAAGTAGGCATTATTAGCATTATTTTGTAGGTGAAAAAATAGAAGCTCTGTGGATATAAATAGCTTGTTTACTGCTACACTCTTAGTAAGGGGCAACTTCCTGAAGAGCCATTTAACTTGAAAGCCTGTGTTCTGCTCACTACATTTCACTTTCTTCCTTGGTGTAACACCTTGAATCTTCAAGATTCAATAAAACAAGCCAAATTTGGGACATTTTGAGTACCATAAAGCAAAATATTTGTAATGGGTTGCAACATGTTGAATTAAAAAAAAAAAAATCCAGAGTCATAAAGGGTGGCTGGAATGGAAGAAAAAGAAAGCTCATCTTTAAAGGAGAATGCCAAGTAATATGTAGATGAAGTTAGGAAAACACCATTTTGCAACTCCTAATTTAATAATTAATTGAAGCAAGATCCTATATTTAGAAGGATCTTAATAGTTTCTAAATCCCTGGGTAAAATTTATTGGGAATCTGGTTATTCATACTCTTTCAAAGTATCGCTTCATAGACTACCTACTCATTAAAAAGGGAAAATATATCTTTTTTTTTTTTTTTTTTTTTAAAGAGTTTATTTATTTGACAGAAACACAGCCAGAGAGGGAACACAAGCAGTGGGAGTGAGAGAGGGAGAAGCAGGCTTCCCGTCGAGCAGGGAGCCCGATGTGGGGCTCGATCCCGGGTCTCCAGGATCATGACCTGAGCCGAAGGCAGTCGCTTAACCAACTGAGCCACCCAGGCGCCCCGAAAATATATCTTTATAGTGGATCAAATTTAGCATCTCCAGTAGTAAGATAAGCTTATGTTATGCAGTATAATGAGGAATATAGAGCATCAACAACAACAACAACAAAAGAATATAGAGCATTTTTGGTAATAGCCTTACAATATTCTGACTAATTATGAGGAAACAACCAGAGAAATTCAGAATGTAGAATGGAAAACCTACAAGACAACTAGCTTAGACTCTAAAACAAAACAAAACAAAAAACCAAAAAAACCCCAAAAAAGCAATGTCATGAAAAACAAAAATAAAAAAGCAGGTTATTCTATGTTAAAACAAACTAAAGAAACAAACAGCCAAATAAGATGCTAAAATTTTGATTGGATTCTGGACCAGAAATTAAAAAACAGTTTTAAAAGACATTTTTACATCAAATGGGAAAATCTGAATATGGACTATATATTAGATGATAATGAGTTAAGTTTCTTGGTTGTGATAATTTTACCATGCGGTTACAAAGAAGAATATTCTTAAGATAAACATGCTGAGGGATTTAGGGGTAATGAGTCATATGTTGTGCTAATGCAATTTAGTTTGATATATTTCAGCTCTGTGTGTATGCATACATGTATATATGCATACATATATAACATACATATATACATATATTTACATATGAATGGAGAAAGAAAGATTAAGCAAACAAATGTGACAAAACAATCTCGGGGAAGGATATATAGGTGTTTGTTGTATTAATTTTTCGACTTTTTATGTGTTTAAAATTCTTCACAACTAAAAGTTGAGAGAAAAAATACAAACACTGAAGGTCTTTCCAGTCTAAATAAAGCTCTTCACAGGAGGAGCAAAGCGAAGCAAAGATGAAACCCCTTCCTCGGGTCCTAGGAGGAAGGGGCCTACTCCATAGGTTCCAAGTTTATATGTCTTTGTTTCTATTGATAAACAGGGTTTCTTTAGTGTCTCTAATTTAAATTTCCGAGAGAGAGAATCTCTCAGATTGATTCCAGTGTGATCTAGTTCTGGATTAATCATAGGTAACCAAGGTGTTTGGAACCTGTAAGCTAACACAAATGCACTGTGGGCCTGTCGCTGAGAATGGAGGGGCAATTGAAAGAAACAGCTGCCCAGAGTCCTTGGAAGGGACCCAATATGACAAGGGGGTTCCCGAGCTACACTGACATGAAGGTTGAATAGGAGTTTGCCAGGAAAAAAAATGCGGCAAGTAGCACACTCAGGGAGGACCAGACTCTACTCAGGCATTATTCTCCAAGGTGGTAGTGGTCTGCATTTATGGATTTATTCTATTTCACTAATAGTTCAGGTTGTACATCCACATAGAAAATAACATGTATGAGATAAAATTAAATATAAATAAAAGTTTATATGTGTTTTTCTCTCAATCCAATATTTTAGGCACTCTATTTTGCAATTTAATATTGAGTCTTGGGGCACTTGGGTGGCTCAGTTGGTTAAGCATCTGACTCTGGTTTTGGCTCAGGTCATGATCTCAGGGTCCTGAGATAGAGCCCACATTGGGCCTCTCTCCCTCGGCTCCCCATCTCCTATTTCTCTCTCTCGAATAAATAAATCTTTAAAAAAATAATATTGGGATTCATTTAAGGATGTCCATACATGTATTTATTCATCAATACCTCAAGGTACTTTTAATTCAGTTTTATAAACCAAAAAGAAAAAAAGAACTGAGATCTTAAATTCATGTACTTTAGAATAAATTATAGCTTATATATTTTTATATAAGTTATTATAATGTTTATAATCATTACAAATAATGTTTATCTTCCTCTGTCAGTATCTCAAGCTTATCAATGTCTTTGTCTTTCTTCAAAATAAAATAGACACCTTAGTTTGCATTTCTTCCCATTGGTCTCCTCTTCTCTTTTCCACTTCCCCTCCATTTTGGTATATGCTATAGTTTTAATTATACACTTTTATGACTATGCTAGTCAGTCATTATTTAGAATAGTGATCTACAAACTTTTTTGATCATGTGCCTGTATTATAAAAAAATGAATTATATGACATACAGTATATTAATAGATTATGCACAATAGAAGTTTCACTATAATACTTGTTTTTTAAGAAAAGAGATTTAAAAATAAATATAAGTAGATGTTTTAATATATTTCTGTAGCACATCACCTAGGTTAGTCAAGATTTTCTAGAGAAACAGACAGAGAGAGAAAGATTTTTACAGAATTGGGGTACACCATTGTGGAGGCTGGCAAGTCCACAGTCTGCAGGGAGGCTGATAGGCTGGAGACTCAAGAAGAGTTCATGTTGCAGTGCAAGTCCAAAGGCAGTATTCTGGCACAATTTCTTCTTCCACAGGGGAAGTCAGTCTTTTCCTTAAGGCCTTCAACTGATTGGATGAGGCCCACTCCCATTATGCCGGGTAATCTGCTTTCCTTGTCTCCTTATGTAGATTTTAATAGACCTGAAAAAATACCTTCACAGCAACATTCAGGTACATTTGACCTGGGTGCTGTGGCCTGGCCAAGTTGACACATAACCATCACACCACCACCAACAACAACTTTTAAATTGGCCTGGCTTTCATTTGTCACACTTTGGAGTCCACTGGTTTAACAAACAATGTTTATGTTATCGATGCTATTTCTTGCCCGCTCTTGATGCTTGGCTTTGTTTTCTGGATTTATTTGTTTTTCATTAGATTATTTCTCCTGAGGGTGTTCTCCAAGGAGAACAAATTATGTTGTTCTCCAAGGAGGTCTTTATGTGGTAAACTTGATTATACTTGAGAATATCATTATTGTGCCTTCCCATTTAAACAACTTAGCTAGATATAAAATCCTAGCTTCAATAAATGTTTTCTAAAATTATTCCATTATCTCCTTTTTTTTTTAATATTTTATTTATTTATTTGACAGAGAGAAACACGAGAGAGGGAACCAGAGCAAAGTGAGTGAGAGAGGGAGTGAGAGGGAGTGCTGAGCAGGGAGCCTGATGCAGGGCTCGACCACAGGTCTCCAGGATCATGACCTGAGCCGAAGGCAGTTACCCAACCAATTGAGCCACCCAGGTGCCCCTATTCCATTATCTTCTAATGCTGAGTGTTGTTTGTGAGAAGTCTGATGCCAATCTGATTCTGTTTGTATGCAGGTGATTTGCTCTTCTCACTGGAAGTCTTTTGAACGTTCTCTTTGTCTTTGATCTTCTCAAATTTCACTAGAATGAATTTAAAGTTTTTTCTTGAGTTTTCTGTGAGTCCTATTCTCTATGAGTCCTTTTTATATTGGGGTCCTACATCTTTCTTCCATTCTTGGTCAATATTTCTTCCAGTATTTCCTGCCCTCCTATCTCAATCTACTTTCATCTCCTTTTACAACTCCTATTACATAGATCTTGACATTTTTACTACTTTCCTACATATCTTTTGAATTCCTTTTTTTTCCAGCTTTGAATTCATTTTTTTAGGCTTTCTCTCTTTAGTTCTTTTGGATAGTTTTCAACCTGGCTTTTCAACTCACCGATTCGTTCTTTGGATCTGTTTATTCTGCCATTTGGTTAATTGATTGAGTTGTTTAACAGTATTTTTTTAAATCCAGTATCTCTGATCGGCTTTCCTTGCAATTGCTTTTTCTGTTTCATGTTTTCTAATGTTCTCCCTTATATCACTAAGGATTTTTATTTTATATATTTTAAATTCTTGTTCAGTCTGACCCATTAATTCTGCTTTGTCTTATATAGGTCGTTTAATTTGTTGCTTTCCTTTTACAGTTCTTCCATTCCTCAAGTGTCTTATTTTATCCTCCTGGGAGTTCATGTTCACTGTGGCCTACCAGATGGCTCAGCTGGTACTGTGTACATCGGTGGATGGATCCACAGAAAGTACAGGCCTTAGCTTGTGTCCACCTAAGTGAATGAGGGAAGGATATGAATTAGGATATAAACCTCTGGTATTGTAATCATTCCCTTTTATCTTCCCCTACACACACACACACACACACACACACACACACACACACACCTGAGGCCCTACCCCTCAGGAAACCTCCTAGTAAAATCCTGTCTATGTTTTGTCCCAAGGCTACCTCCCTATGTGATAATTGTCTGGTTCATAGAGGGTGGGGAGAGAAGCTGCTCTTGGGCCGTTAGCCCATCTGCACCTACTAACGTATACTTCTCATCCCAGGCAAGGTTCTAATACTGTCCTGACCTTACTCTATCCTCTGGCTAGGTATTGTTTTTCTTACTCATAGTGGCCATAGGACAGACCAAGGAAAATGTGGACCATATAAAAAAAGCACAAATATAAAATGCTACTTCCAAACTATTCCTATCCCTGCTACCTGGCTCTATGTGCTAGGCTGTCATTTCCTCACCAAACTGGGATTCTACTCTGTCTGTCTCCTCAAATATTCCTCACTGCCTGGAGACCCACTAACCAGTCTCTTGCTACTTTTCTGCCATCTTGCTTCACTGGCAGTTAATCATAAACAATCTACACTTATAAGCATGGCGTAGCCCAGAAATACTTTGGGCACGTCAATCTTGTGCCACCCAGATTCTTTTCCTTTTACTTTGCACTGGCTCTGCTTCATTTTCTTCCTCCTATGCTGTGCTAGCTGTTTGGCATTCCATGCTGGTCTACTCAGGGAATCACTTCCTTTCATAGGGAGGATTATCAGTCTCTGTAGTCACTGTTGCTCAAAATCCAGTCCTTAACTGGGAGCATTCATCAGTTGTATTCACATTTTTCTGATTTAAGGGTTTCTTTTTAAAGATTATTTATTTATTTGACATAGGCGAGGGAAGGGCTGGGGGAGAGGGAGAGAGAGAACCTCAAGCAGACACCCTGCTGAGCATAGAGCCCACCAGGAGGCTCTATCCCCTGACCTCAAGATTAGGACCTGAACTAAAACCAAGTGTTGGCTGCTCAACCAACTGATCCATCCTGGTGCCCCATTTAAAGGTTTTTATACTGCTTTCTGGTTAGGCTGGGATCTCCTAAAGTTGTAGGTAAAATTTGTGACCGTGTTGAGAGGATTTGTAGCTTTCATCAGAGGTGGAAAGGAATTTGTATCTTGTGAAAAGATAAGAGTTAATACTCCAATTATTTCCACTCCTATTTTGTAACTCATAAATGTATTAGCTAAAACTCCTGGAGGCATGTTTTTTCTCTATAAAATGTGGGGATGGATTAGCTCTGGGATTTGGGAAAGAAGAGGGAGGCAATAAATAGTGGGGCAGATGAAGAGCATGAACTTGGGCACTATCTTCTCTCGATTTTGAACCCTGACTTGGCCGTTTATGAACTCTATGATCTTTGACAAGTTACTTAACCTCAGTTTTTGTAAAATGGGAATTATAATGGTAATACTTTATACCTCATAGGGTTGTCTTAAAAGTTAAAGACAATTAAAAAATAAAAAAGCATATATAATGGTAGCTGGTATCAATTATATAATTGCAGTTATTTGTTATTATTAAATCTCCAAGGTTGCTGACATAGGGGGATGGGTAGCAATAACGATGCCATGGATATTTGCCTTTGAATCCTACTTAGGCCTACCCCAGTGCCTCATATATCAGAGAAATTTTGTAAAGATTTATTGAGTGTGATATAACTGAATCTCCATGTTGAAATTCTGAAAGTCTGTTCCTATCCTCTGATTCAGCTCGCCTACCCCCTTCTGGTTCACTCTCTCTGCTTTAGGAGACTTCACTGGACCTGGAAGAAACCAGAAAGTTTGGGGACCAAGCTTATGCATTCTAGGAGAGGAGGTGAAAAACTAGGGAAGTCCATGTCTATGCATTAGCAAAACTGCTTTTTTAAAAAGCACCTATGGAGAGGGAGGGGAGGAGAAGTATTTATCAGCAACAGTTATATCATGAAAGTCTTAAGTAGTCTAAGAGAAAATGTATTTACTTGTAATATTTACAAACATAAGTCTATAAACAGGCACTGTGAATACTTCTTGTGTTCAGAAATTGCTGTGGGAACGAAGGATTTAAATTAAGCAGAGAGTCTTAAAGAAATTCAGAATGTGGTTTCTGCTCTATGAGGCAGAAAGACAGAACCAATAGGATCTGGTTAGAAGAGGACCAACATAGAGAGATTTATTTTAAGGAATACACTCATGTGATTATAGAGGCTGGCAAGACCAAAATCTGTGGGGCAGTGAAGGGCCAATGCTGTGGTTCAAGTCAAAAGATTATCGGGCTAAAAAGCCAGGAAAGAGTCAGTGTTACAGTTCAAGTTCAATTCTCCCTTACTCAGAAGTCCATCTTTTATTCTATTCTGGCTGTCAATTGACTGGATGCAGCCCACATTGTGGAGGGCAGTTGGCTTTACTCAGAGTTCACTGATTTAATGATCTCATCCAAAAACACTTACAGAAACATCCAGAATGATATTTGACCACTATCTAGGCACTACAGTCCAGTGAAGTTACACATAAAATTAATTATCACACTATTTTAAAGTATGTGAAGAGGAAACTTGGGGTCACATACTAAGCAATGAAGAAGAGTGAACAAGGGCAGATTTTATTTATTTATTTATTTATTTAAGATTTTATTTATTTGACAGAGAGAAACACAGCCAGAGAGGAAACACAAGCAGGGGGAGTGAGAGAGGGAGAAGCTTCCCGCCGAGCAGGGAGCCCGATGTGGGACTTGATCCCATGTCTCCGGGATCATGACCTGAGCCGAAGGCAGTCGCTTAACCAACTGAGCCACCCAGGCGCCCCAAGGGCAGGTTTTAGATTCAGAAGACTTGAGTTCATTTTCTGCCTCTGCCCTTTAGTAACTGGGTAGGGGCCCTTGGGGAAAAAAACAGATACTCAAATTAGGCAAATCTGGAAATAAGGTGAGGTTTCACTTTTACAGTCAGAGGACCTCAAAAATATGTTTTTGGTCAACTTAAATATGTAAACAGAAGAAAAAAGATTCATTTGCAAGATATAATGTAATGTTTATACATTTAGTTACTTGTACATATTTAAAATTCTATAATATATGAAATAACTTATTAGTTTACAAGTATTGCTTTTTTTCAGTCTTATACTTCATGAAATATGGAGATTTCGACCTCTTCCCAAGCCCCTTTGACATCAGTATCTGTTGTTTTTCAGCTGTTTTCTGAGTTGCTGTACACAATTTTTTGGGTTATACCTTCACATCCATCTGAATTACCCAAGAATCCACATTTTCCGAATCTGTTTCTTGATGTCACTAGAAATTTTTTCCCAGTCTATAAGTATACATTTGCATAATGTTAAGAAAGTGGATTTTAAAATTCATTAGGTGAATAATCATTATGTTTACAACATACTCTTAGAGTGATTTAAAAAGACTTGAGTTGGGAGCTTTATTAGCTACCCCCTGGGAGTAACCAATTCTACCACCTTACTTTCAAAATTAGCACAAATTATGATCAGGCCAATATGTCTTCACCTTAATATGGCTTTCTCATACTACTCTGATGTTCAAAATTTAGTAACTAAAACAATGTCTTTTAATGTGAGAGGAATTTCTATAGACTTGCACATGAAGCAACTTTTTTATGGTAGATAATTCTGGGAAAAATATAATGAATGTATGTAGTATTTTTTCTTTTAGGAAGATAATGGCTGTAATTACCTCATTGGGTTGTAGTGAAGATTAAATGGGATGATTTAAGCACATCCATTTGGTGCAATGGAAGTACATTGTAAGGGCTTTAAAAGGTTAATAGCAATCATATTATTATTGTTTCATTGTTAGTGTTATTATTATTATTAAGCAATGTGATAGTATGTTGTTGATGTCCCCTTCTTACTCCATAGTAAGTGAGAACAAGAGAAAATAGGCTTGGAATTTCTTTTCTCCCTTCTCCAGTTGTGGACTAGATGCCTGGCTTGTTTCGACTATGCAACCTTCCTCAAAGCTGTCAGAAGATTTCACTGGGGTCTGTAATGCATCATGGATGTGAACACCAGTTGCATCCTTCTGCTTCTATCCCATTAAAACTATAAAAACTGGTTATGTCTTTCCTTATTTTGCCATATTCAGGCAGCTATATTGCCCTAAGTAACAGCTGCTGCTTGTAGACAATTAAATCTTCCCACATAATCCAACATCAGGATCCTATGTGGATGATTAGTTACCGTGAAATAGTCTTGCCTCCTTCTGAAAGGGTGTAGACTTCTTTCTATCATTCAGTTTAGCCCCTTAGGCAAAATTGAGTGAGATAACAACTTCAGAAGTCACTTTTGTTAAAACTTCTCAAAACACAGAGAAAGAGGGAAAAAAAAGCAACCCTCAAACCTCCTTGGTAATAGCAATAGTAGCAGAATCATTATTTTAGCGACTCTGTGTTTTGCATTTCAAGGAAGGGGGGAATATTTGTGTCACCCTGTTGGTCTCCCTATTTTTATCCTGAGACTATGAAGAGACCAGCCAATTATAAGAATAACACCAAACTTGGAATTTTTCCCTGAACTGTTATCTTCTTCATCCCATAAATTTAAAGATCAATCTGAGAACAACTAGTGTTGCAGTGTGAATCGAGTAAGTGCAATTATCAGGGTGAATCAGGAGAACCTGACAATGTGATTTCTTGTCCCATTAGAAGTACTGTTCTTATGGTTCATAGAATGAAGGGCACTTTAAGGCAATTTGGCTCAAGTTCAGAGAATATTTCACTATGAGAAGGGATTTTAGTTTGACATGGACAGCAGGCAGACAGATGTGTATCAAATAGCATTTGCAACATATGAAAAATTTTCACGACCAGTAAGATATAAATAAAGTAATGTTTCTCATTTTAAAGTGTCATTTACATCAGTCAGAAGTGTGATATATTAGGGAAAAAATTCACAGTCTATAAATAGTACTGCCTTGGAGTCCTCATCTGTGGGTAGATGGACAAGGGTGGTAGGGATTCTTTTCCTTGGAAGTGAGTTTAAATCCAACTTACATTTGGTTGTTTTGAAGGAACATTTTCCTCTTCATTCTCCCTCTCCAACTTGGTCTGCTTCCTGGATTTCCTGTCTTTGTACATGATGCCATCATCCATTTAATTGAAAAAGCATAAATCCAGAAATCATCCTAGACACCTCCCTCTTCCTTACCCCCTTATCCAATCCATTTTGTCTTTTCTATAACTGTTTTTCTTTCTTTCCACTGAGACTATCCTAGTCTAAACCACCATCAGAAGTCATGGGTCTTACCACCATGGCCTTGTGTTTTAAAATGTACCTAGGATTTGTTTTTATCAGGTATGGTAAGACCTGCAGATACAGAAATGACTGTCATGAATAAAGAAGTTTATAGTCCTAGATCTTTCAGAACAGGAGGCCTGGCATGCCACTGAAGTGCCCCACATGGGGAAACCCTAGGATTGATCAGGAGATGGAAGGAGCAAGGGGACAATGGAGGCAAGAGCCTTAATTGTGGTTTCCATGGGAGGAAATGGGTGAAGCAGTGTAAGCAGATTTAAGATTGGCTAGTTGGAAAAATTTCTCTGGGCTCAGGGGATAGGGGCTGTCTTTATTGTCTGGTACCTGGTCGTGGGGGGATGAGGCCAGATGGATGGTGTCTTGGAGTATAACTGCTCAGTAAAGGAAGTGGTTGGGTGCTTGGCCTTTGGATTGGCTGGCTTGCATGTGACAGGGACATTTACAGGTGGGTCCTTTATTATCTCTAAAGATTGGCTACTTCTGGGAAGGGCAGCCTCTCCAGAGTCAGCAAGCTCCAAGTGTCAGAACATCAGAAACATATAGTTAATATACTTATAACCAGTCTCTTTGAATCCACTCCCCAATACCAAAGTAAAAGATCCTTTAAAAAGACAAATATGAGATCCTCAGTCCAAATCCATCAATAGCTTCCACGTGCTCCTCCTAGAAGGCTCTGAGTGATCTGGTCCTTCCCTGCCTATTGGGCCTGCCTCATTTTGCATCCTCTTCCCTTTATGAACCTCAACCACATTCGCTTGCTTTCACCTTTTTACATTGTCAGGTTTCCTCCCTAGACCTTTACATGTATGGTTCTCAGTGGAATCTTCCTCCCGACTTCTTCCCTGTGTTGGTGCATAACTGCATTGGAGCCATCAGCATAAGCATCACTTCCTCAGGGAAGGTTTCTCTTCTTTTCTAGACCAGGTCAAGTTCCATTTTAACTCCCATAGCATTACATGGTTCTCTAGTGTACTTACTAGAATTTGTGATTATAGGGACGCCTGGGTGACTCAGTTGGTTAAGCGACTGCCTTCGGCTCAGGTCATGATCCCGGAGACCCGGGATCGAGTCCCACATCGGGCTTCCTGCTCGGCGGGAAGCCTGCTTCTCCCTCTCTCACTCCCCCTGCTTGTGTTCCCTCTCTGTCTATGTTTCTCTCTGTCAAATAAATAAAATCTTAAAAAAAAAAAAAGAATTTGTGATTATATGTTTATTTGTTTGATTACTTTCGGCTGCCTGGGATCCATAGAGGCAGGACTGTGTCCTTTTGACTCACATTATGTTTTTAATATAGTTATTAAAGGCCTCCATATATATTGAGGCACTCTCAAATATATGAAGGCCTTTAATAACTATATGTTGAATAAGTGAATAAATGCCTGTCTTGGTTTAGGATATAGGCAATATTTTGAACTTAAAGACTGAGTTGGAAAAACAAATGATTTTCCTGAGACTGTCTTTTAAAAAAATCACTTGGGAGCCTGGGTGGCTCAGTTGGTTAAGCGACTGCCTTCGGCTCAGGTCATGATCCCGGAGACCCGGGATCGAGTCCCACATCAGCTCCCTGCTTGGCAGGAAGCCTGCTTCTCCCTCTCTCACACCCCCTGCTTGTGTTCCCTCTCTGGCTGTGTTTCTCTCTGTCAAATAAATAAAATATTTTTTTAAAAAATCACTTGGAGCTAATGCATAATTGCACCAAGTGATGTGTTATCACAAGTGATGGGAGCCATACCAAACTGTCTCTACTGGGCCTGTGTGTCATAGCAATAAGATATCTGACATGATTTGAAACCTGAAGGAAATAGATTGTGAAAAGTCATAAATATATGGAAGATTTCCCCCTTCTCATGAGGATCATCTGAAAATTGCTCTTAGTGGTCAGTGGCACTTTTACAACTGTCTTTTCAGAGAAGATGAGAAAAGATGGTCTTTAGGAAAATCTTTTTAGACTGTATGTAGAAAGGGAAACTAACTTTTCTTTTAATCATTCTTTTAAAAATATAATTATAAAAACATGACACAATATTAAACATTCCCCAGATGTTTAATATGGGAAAAGAATCCTGAAAAACCGAGCATCTATTTGTTAAAATTAGACTTGAGCTGTGGGTACTCTGGAAAGAGTGATCACATTTCAAATTTTCAAAAAGATAGGGGATGTCAAAGGAGTAACCTAGCATAACTGAAGTGCCACAGAACACAGCAGACAATTCCCTGCCAAGAAAACACTACAGTTTAAACAGGAGGTGTCAGAGCTCTTTTCTTTATATAATTTCTGAAGATAGAGTAAATTTTAAAAATCTTTTTTATAGTACAATTTTCTACTTCCCCACTTCTCCATTTCTTCCTCTTGAGGGCTTATATTCTCTATGCATAGAGAAAGCAATACAAAAATTTGATCAGTTGAAGCAGAGAATTGATGTAATAAATTAGATCAGATGTTGCAAATGAGTGGTCATCGTGACTGTGGCATATATTTGATCAACATAATATTTTTGTCTTGCAAAGGGATTAAAGTTTTTTGAGTAGTTTGCAACACTTAAAATTAAGGACTGTTAATCTTTAATTGAAAAATGGGACACTATGGGAGTCCTGAGCCTCCATATCTCCATGGTCTTATTGCTGTTGCTGAGCAGAGCCCTTAAACAGGGTACATGTTCTCCAGTGTCCCAACATCCCTACCTAGCCCTTGTCACATTTTTATATTACCTGCTTGGTTCCTGTCGACGTTGACTTTGATTCTTAAAATATAAGGTACAAGCAATTACATTGATTTCTCCATTCACTCCAACCATAAAGAGGGTACTTTTACAGTCCAGTCGACATAAAGAGCTCCTTTCTGAAATCCAAAAGTCTAGCACAATTTACACTGTGCGGATTTCGAAAACATATCTTGTGGATCACTTCCCTATGAAGCTTTAAATGTGTAATTCTCTTAGATCTTATTTTCTTAAGGATTTAAGGAACTTCCTACAAAACTGTCAGGTGTTTCTTTTCATTTTTGTGCCAGAAGAAAAAAGGTTACTGGGCTATTTGATTCCTAAGACCTAAAAGATGGTATGTAATGGCTGTTTATAAATTTGCTCTGGCTTTTTTTGAATACCCTAAATACCTCAGCTGAATACCCTAAGGTTGTCATTGGAAAAATCATAAATGGGCACATTGTTTACCTAGAAGCTGGTTTGTTACTGTTTGCTTTACCTTTCACTTCAAGATACATGCTCAAATACTGGTATAAAATTAGAATAATTAGGCAACCGAGAACAACAAAGAAATGGAACCAAAACATGGATTAGGGAAAAAAAAAAGATTGTATAAATAAATCAAGAAACACACCATATCTACAGCATGGATTCTATAGGACAAAACTTTTCTATGTTATTGGGTTCCCTACTGTTCTTATTTATTTATATGGTGGTGAAAAGTTGAATTCACAAAATTGGAAATTACATTGTTTTCCATTGTATTTTTAGCATGGAATATAGAAACTAGCACATAATAGGTACTCAATAGAGTAGAAAAATAAATCAAAAATGACTTTTTAGACACACAAATTATACACAAGTGAAGTACAGTCATTTTTTTTTAAAGGACAGATCAAGGGTATACATACTTTAATAATGAGGTAACTTAGAATACTCAAAAACAGTGTGCCTGGGTGGCTCAGTTGGTTGACCATCTGCCTTCAGCTCGAGTACAATCCCGGGGTCCTGGGATTGAAGCCCATATTGGACTCCTTGCTCAGCAAGGAGTCTGCTTCTCCCTCTGCCTCTGCCCCTGCTTGTGCTCTTTCTGTCTCTCTCTCTCAAATAAATAAATATCTCTATAAAAAAGAGAATACTTAAAACCTCTGCATTTAACGATAGTATAAGTTGGCTTGGTTTGTCCCAAACTCTTAGGCTCCCAAAATGTGCATTTCTCTGCCCTTGTCCATGGACCCATGACTCTATGGAAAACCAAAATATCTTTACTTCTACCTTAGAACATTGTGTCACATTCAGTAGTATCTTTTATCTCAGTACTTAACGACTGGCAAACTATTCCCTGCCTATCCCTACAGTATATCACAAACAAAACAAATCAAAGCTTGCATTGGAAGGGCTACTACTGACTTGGTTGGGTTCTGCACAATGCAGCCACAAATCCACAAGAGCAGTTGAAATCTAGTATTTCAGTGGTCACTGAGAGCTTACCATCAAATCCATCCTAACTGACCAACTTCTTCTACTCCTATTGTTATTTTTTCTTGCACATTGATTAGCCTGGCTGCCTCAGTCTATTTTTATAACTTATTTGCTCAAGTGTCTGCCATGGACTTGAACTTTCTTCTGTGTTTCTTGGTCAAGAAAGAAGAAGACTTTTGGTTTCTGGTTCACCATATAAGGAGCTTGGAAGTCACAACTTTTCCTAATAACAAGTATAAAGCATAAAAGATTGAAAAGTCAACTTTTCTCGAGTCTATAAAAAAGAGAGAACACAGGGAAAATTGCTGCCTCCAAGATTGGAGATATAGACAGATGAAAGTCAGGAGACATGGCTTACTGGAGTAGAGACTCCCAAACAGAAACTGTCAGAGGAACCAGGGTTGGAGTAGGAATGCTTTAACTGTAAGTGATAGATATTAATCTAACTACATCAACAACAGTGCTCTTTGAACATCAGTGCTTTGAACATCAGTGCTCTAAATGCATCAATTAAAAGACAGTGACTGTCAGAGTACCTACAAAAAAGATCTATGTTATCAATAAGAAACTACCTTTAAATATAAAGACACATATAGATTAAAAGTAAATAGAGTCAGATATGCCATGATAACACTAATTAAAAGGAAGCAAGAGTAGCTATATTAATTTCAAACAGAGCAGACTTTAGAGCAAGGAAAGTTACCAGGAGAAATAGATGAATCCACTGACATAGTTGAAGGCTTCAACACTTCTCTATTAGAAATGAACAGATACAGCAGACAGAAAATCAGTGGGGACATAGTTGAACTCAACCATACCATCAATCAACTGGACATTTATAGACTATTTTATCCAAGAGCACATTATTATACACATTATTCTCAACTCACATGGAACATTCACCAAGATTGACCACATTCTGGGAGATAAAATACACCTTAAAAATGTGAAAAGAATAAAAATTATGCAACGTTTTCTCTCAGATTACAATGGAATTAACCTAGAAAGATAACTGGAGAGCCTCAAAGAAGTGGAGATTAAGCAATACACTTCTTAATAACAGAGAAGTAAAGGAAGAAATCTCAAGAGAAATTTAAAAATAGGAGCACCTGGGTGGCTCAGTCATTAAGCATCTGCATTCAGCTGAGGTCATGGTTCCGGAGACCAGCATAGGGCTTCCTACTCCGTGGAAAGCCTGCTTCTTCCTCTCTCACTCGTGTTCCATCTCTAGATGTGTTTCTCTCTGTCAAATAAATAAAATCTTTAAAAAAATTTTTTTTTTTTTTTTTAAAGATTTTTATTTATTTGACAGAGGGAAACACAGCCAGAGAGGGAACACAAGCAGCGGAAGTGAGAGAGGGTGAAGCAGGCTTCCCGCTAAGCAGGGAGCCCGATGTGGGGCTCGATCCCGGGTCTCCAGGATCATGACCTGAGCCGAAGGCAGTCGCTTAACCAACTGAGCCACCCAGGCGCCCCGTAAAAAATTTTTAAAAATATATTGGGCAAAATGAAAATAAAAATACAACTTATCGAAATTTGTAGGATACAGTGAAAGCAGTAATTAGAAGGAAAGTAATAGCGGTAAGTGTATATATTAGAAAAAAAAAGATCTAAAATCAATCATCTAAGTTTCCACTTTAGAAAATCAGAAAAAGACAAATAAATCCGAAAATAAGCAGAAGAAAGGAAATAACAGGAATCCTAGGAGAAATCAATGAAATTGAAAACTGGGGGTACCTGAGTGGCCCAGTGGGTTAAAGCCTCTGCCTTCGGCTCAGGTCTTGATCTCAGGGTCGTGGGATCAAGGCCCGCATTGGGCTCTCTGCTCGGCTGGGAGCCTGCTTCCTCCACTCTCTCTGCCTGCCTCTCTGCCTGCTTGTGATCTCTCTCTCTCTGTCAAATAAATAAATAAAATCTTAAAAAAAAAAAAAGAAATTGAAAACAAGAAGTCAATAGGGAAAATTGATGAAACCAAAAGCGTGTTTGTTTGTTTTTTTAAAGATCAATGAAATTGATAAGCCTCTAGCCAGACTAAATAAAGAGATTGAGAGAGGACATAAATTGTTAACATTAGAAATGTAAAAAGAAACATCACTACAGATTCCATGGACATTAAAAGAACAATAAATAATTAGAATGAACAGCTTCATGCCCATAAATTTAATCTAGATGAAGTGGAACTATTTGTTGAAAGATCTAATCTACCAAAATTCATACAAGAAAAAACAGACAACCTGAATAGGCCTATATCTCTTTAAGAAATGGAATAAATAACAACTTTGCAAAAAAGAAAGCCCCAGGCTCAGATGGTTTTAGTGGTGAATTCTACCAAACATGTAAGGAAGATGTTATTCTAGTTCTTTGCTATTTCTTTCAGTGGCTAGAAGCAGGATACTTTCTGACTGATTTATGAGACCAACATAGGCCTAATAACAAAAACAAAGACACTGTAAAAAGAAAAAATCCTACACGCCAATATCTTTAATGAGCGAAGATGCAAAAAATCTTCAGCAAAATATTAGCAAATTGAATCCAATGGCATATAAATAATTATACACAATGACCAAGTGACTTAATGGGATTTATTCCAGATATGGAGGCCGATTCAACACTTGAAAATCAATAAACATAAGCCATTACATTAACAGACTATAAAAGAAAAACCACATGACCATACAAACAGATGCAGAAGAGCATTTGACAAAATCAAACACCCATTCATGATAAAAACTTGCAGTAAAGTAGAAATAGAGGGGAACATCCTCAACCTGATAAAGAATATCTACAAAAAGATATAGTAACATAATGGTGAAAAACTTGAAGCTCTCTCACTAAAATCAGGTAGAAGGCAAGGATGTCCTTTCTCATACACCTTTTCAGCATCATACTGGAAGTCCTCTATAATGCAATAAAACAAGGAAATAAAAATGATCCATATTGGGAAAGAGAAAGTAAAATTGTCATTGCAAATGACAGGGTTATCTATGTAGAAAATCTGAAAGAATCAACATAAAAATTCCTAGAACTACTAAGTGATTATCACAAGGCCTCAAGAAACAAGATTACTATACAAAAGTTAATCACTTTTCTATATATCAGCAATGAACAGATGGAATTAGAAATTAAAAACACAACATAATTTACATTAACATATTTAGTTATAAATCTAAGAAAATAAGTACAAAATTTCTATAAGACAAAGTACAAAATTCTGATGAATTAAATTAAAGAACTAGAGAAATGAGATATTCCATGTCCATGGATAGGAAGACTCAATATTCTCCAGATATGTTCTTCCCAACCTGATCTAAGAGTCAATGTAATCCCAGTCAAAATACCAGAAAGTTATTTTGTGGATATAAACAAACTGATTCCAAAGTTTATATAGAGAGGTAAGGACCCAGAATAATAACCCAACATAATTTTGAAGGAGAAAAATGAAGCTGGAGGAATGACATTACCCAACTTTAAGAATTACTATAAAGCTACAGTCATCAACACAATGTGGTATTGGCAAAGGAATAGATAAATAGATCAATGGAACATAATACAGTTTCCAGGAATAGACCTACATACATATAGTCAACTGATCTTTAACAAAGGAACAAAGCAATAAATGGGGAAAGATAGTCTTTACAACAAATGGTAGTAGAAAACTGGACACCCATATGTAAAAAGAAAAAAAGTGATACCTTTCCAGAGTTCCAGGGAAGATGGCAGAGTAGGAGGATCCCAGGCTCATGTTATTCCCATGGATATACCTAGATAACACCCATATCAGTGTAAGTAACCCAGAAAATGACCCAAAGACTGAAGAACAGATTTTCCACAGCTAAATGTAGAGAAGAGCTCATATTAAAGAGGGTAAAAAGGGTGGAGATGCTGTGAGGAGGAGCACTGACCTATGGGACCATCTTTAGGAGGGAGGGACACCATGGGCATGGAAGGGAAGAAGACACCCCAATGAGGCACCCCAGACATGGGGGACCTGCACAAGGAAGATGAATTCCCATAACATTTGCCTTAGAAAACAAGAGGGCCTTAACATCTGGAACTTTTAAAACTCAGTGGGCTCAGTTTTGGAAGATAGGAGCTGGAGTCCCTCCCTAAAGAGACTGCATGACAAATAGCCACACTGAGATACAGCAGAGAAATAACAGTTTGAAAAATGCCTTGGGTATACAGGAAGATTTGTTTACTAATTGGAGAGTATGTGCTGGAGAGGCAGCATCTTTGGGAGATTTCTCCAAGAACAAAAGAGCTGGCTGGAGTTATTTCCCTCCAGTGCCCCACAGGCTAAATACACACCTGCAGGAACCAGCTTAACAGGAACACTCTCCACCTAACTTGGCAATAGCACATCCTACACCCACAATCTTCTGTGGACCTGTTTTTACCAACCTAAGCTCAGTAGCAGTTTTCCAAAGTGACTCTTGGTCCCTTTCATAGCAGATGGTGCAAACCTTGCTAACACCGTGCACCCTGTCCTTGCATTCTCTTACAGATATCCCTCCCCTACTACCCATCCTCAGCAGGAGTCCACTCAAAGCAGTGTCATTAGTGTGGTAGTGTGCAAGCATCCCTGACAGGGATCAGCACCACCCCAAAGTGACTCATGCTCTGGGACAGGAAAAAGAAAACCACACACACACACACACACACACACACACACACACGACCAGTTTGACTGTAGCTCCAGCAGTGGGCTGCTGGCCGACATCTGGTCTGACTGCAGGTCCTGCCCATTAATGAAAGGTCCTCAGGGGACAAAACAAGGAGGCCTCCTTGCAGTTCAGTGTTACTGCAGCTCTGGCAATGTCTGATGTGATTCAAGCAAAAAGTGTCCCCAGACTGGGTGCCTGGGTGGCTCAGTGGGTTAAAGCCTCTGTTTTTGGCTCAGGTCATGATCTCAGGATCCTGGGATGGAGACCCATGTCAGGCTCTCTGTTCAGCAGGAAGCCTGCTTCCTCCTCTCTCTCTCTGCCTGCCTCTCTGCCTACTTGTGATCTCTCTCTCTGTCAAATAAATAGATAAAATCTTTAAACAAACAAACAAACAAACAAACAAACAAAAACAAGTGGCTCCAGACTTGCCCTCTAACAACACAAGGCCCAAACTAGCTCATGACAGGTAAACAGAGTCATTGCCAATGACTGGATTAAAGGTAAATGAGGCTCAACTACAATAGTAGGGCACATGTAACACACACAGGAGACATTTTTGAAGTGCTAGGTTTTGGTGAACAGGGACATTGCACTGCAGGGCATTATAGGACCTCTTCTTCATAGGGCCACTACTTTTAAGAGCCGGAGAGCTGACTTTCCTAGCACATAGAAACAGACACAGAGAGTTAGAGAAAAGGAGGAGACAGAGAAATATGCCTCAAATAGAAGACCAGAACAAAATCACAGCAAATAAATGCTAAACATTTGGAGATAAACAAAATGGAGATAAATAATATGCCTGACAGAGAATTTCAAGAAATGGTCATAAAGATATTCACTGGACCTGAGAAAAGAGTGGGGGATCTCAGTGAGATCTTCAACAAATGGATAGAAAACATAAAAAAGAACCATTTAGAGATGAAGAATTCAAAAATACACTAGAGGGAATAAATAGGAGACTAGAGAATGCAGAAAAATGGATTAGCAACCTGGAGGACAGAGTATTCAGTCAAGCTGAATAGGAGAGAGGAAAAAAAAGATAATAAAGGAAATAGATTAAGAAACTCAGCAACACCATCAAGTGTAATAACATTCATATTATAGAGATCAAGAAAAGGAGGTAAAAGGGGGCAGAAAAGTTTTTTTAAAGGTTTTATTTATTTGACAAAGAGAGAGATCACAAATAGGCAGAGAGGCAGACAGAGAACAAGGGGGAAGCAGGCTCACCGCTCAGCAGAGAGCCCAATGCGGGACTCGATCCCAGGACCCTAGGATCATGACCTGAGCCAAAGGCAGAGGCTTAACCCTCTGAGCCACTCATGCACCCAGGACAGACAATTTATATGAAAAAATAAGCTGAAAAATTTATGAATCTGGGGAATGAAACAGAAATCCAGATCTAGGAGACACAGAGAGCCCTCAACCAAATAACCTAAGGAGGTCCACAACAAGACACAGAAATTAAAATAACGAAGAGTAGTAATAAAGAGAATTTTTAAAGCAGCAAGACATGAGAAAACAGTTAAATACAAGGGAAATCTCCTGAGGCTATGAACCGATTTTTCAGTAGAAACTTTGCAGGTCAGAAGGCAGTAGCATGGTATATTCAAACTGCTGAAAACGCGCACACACACACACACACACACACACACAACCCCTGCAGTCAAGAATACACTATCCAGCAAGTTATAATTCAGAATAGAAGGAAAGATAAAAAGTTTCTAGACAAACAAAAGTTAGAGAAATTCATCACCACTACACTTAAAAGAAATGTTAAAGGGGACACTTTGAGTGGAAGAGAAAGACTACAAGCAGAAAAAAGGAAAAAAGGAAGCACAAAAGCACTAAAACTCTGTATATCGATAAAAATTAATCAAGGATTCATAGGATAAAAGGATGAAAATTATGGCAGTATATACCTAAAATGTTGGGGGAGAGAGAAGTAAAACTGTTTTTAGAATAGGTTCAAACTTAAGTGACTATCAATTTAATATAGCCTGCTATATGTATAAGATGTTAAATACAATCTAAGGGTAAAAACAAAAAGTAGTAACAGATATGCAAAAAATAAATAGAAAGGAATCCAAGTATATCACTAAAGAAAGCTAGCAAACTAAGAACAGAGCAAGAGAGAAAAAGCATAGAGAAGAATTACAAAAACAACCATAAAACAAGTAACAAAATGGCAGTAAGTACTTACCTATCAATAATTTGGATGTAAATGGATTAAGTACTTCAATTAAAAGACAGGGTGATGGAATGGATACTTATATGCTGCCTACAGAAACTCATTTCAGACATAAAGAGACACGCTGATTGAAAGTGAAGGGGTGGAAAGCACTTATCATGCAAATGGAAGTATAAAGAAAGCTGAGGCAACAATACTTACAATGGACAAAACAGACTTTAAAACAAAGACTGTAACGAGACAAAGACACTGCATAATGATAAAGGGAACAATCCTATACTATTAATACTAAGTTTTTTTTTCAATTACCAGAGTAAGTATAAATATTTATACTCAATATGGGAGCACCCAGATACATAAAGCAGCCAATGACAAACGTGAAGGAAGTAATCAGTAGTAATACAATCACAGTAGGAGACTTTAACATCCCATTTATGTAAATGGTTAGTTCATTTAAACAGAAAATCAAGAAGGAAAAATGGTTTTGAATGACATATAAGACCAGATTGGTCTTATATAATACATATATTCAGAATATTCTACCCTAAAATGGTGGAATACACATTTTTTTCAAGTGCACATGGAACATTCTCCAGAATAGATCACATGTCAGGTCACAGAACAAGTCTCACCAAAATCAAAAGGATCAAAATCATTCCATGTATTTTTTCCAAACACAACACTATGAAACTAGAAATCAAGCACAAGAAAAAGTCTGAAAAGGACATGCTACTAAAGAATGAAAGGGCAACCAAGAAATCAAAGGGGAAGTAAAAAAATACATGGAGACAAATTAAAATGATAACTGTTGCGTTATCATTTATATCATTTATATTTTTTATTTTGTATATTACATACATTACAATTACAGTATAATGCATTATATCATTTTTATCATTATAGATATCATTTAACTCAAAATCTTTGTGATGCAGAGAAGCTGTTCTAAGAGGGAAATTTATAACAATACAGGCCTACCCTAAGAAACAAGAAAAATCTCAATCAACCTAACTACACCTAAAGGTGAAAAAAAACAAACAAACCCAAACCAGAAGAAGAAAGGAAAAAGTAAGTATTACAGCAGAAATAAATGAAATATAAACTAAAAAAGGAATAAAACAGATCAGTGAAGCCAGGAGCTGGTTTTTTGAAAAGAGCAACAAAATTGATACATGATTAGCCAGACTTATAAAAAAAAAAGAGAGAGAAGTCAAATAGACAAATTCTGAAATTAAAGGGGAGAAATAACAACTAACACTACAGAAATATGAAGCATTGTAACAAAATACTATAAAAATTTTTTTTCCACAAACTGAACAACTTAGAATAAATGGACAAATTCCTAGAAACATGTAACTTCCCAAAACTGGATCAGGAAGAAATAGAAAATTTAAACAGACCAATTACCAGCAATGAGATTGAAGCAGTAATAAAAAAAATCTCCTAAAAAATAAAAGTCCACAACCAGATGGTTTCACAGGTGAAGTCTACCAATCATTTAAAGAAGAGATAAGATCTACTCTTCTCAAACCATTCCAAAAGATAGAAGAGGATGGAATGCTTCCACTTCATTGTATGAGGCCAGCATTACTCTGATACCAAAACCAATTAAAGATACTACAAAGAAAAAAGAGAACTACTGGCTAATACAGCTGATGAACATGGGTGTGAAAATCCCCAACAAAGTCTTAGTAATCTGAATCCAAAAATATGTTTAAAAAAAGCCATTCACCACAATCAAATGGATTTTATTCCTGGGATACAAGGGTGGTTCAAATTAATAAATCAACACAATACATTGCATCAATAAGAGAAAGGGAAAAACCATATGATCATTTCAATAGATGCAGAAAAAGCATTTGACAAAGTATTATATCCATTCATGATAAAAACCCTGCATTCCTCAGTCATATAGTGTCCAGGTGTGCCTAAGAACCAGTGTAGTGGGTCCCTTCTGGGGAAGGCCAGGAGAAACCTCCACATGTACCATGTCTACCTACCACAGAGATCTGCAAGGCCTCAGTTTTAGCAAAAGTAGTATCAGGTCTCATTTAACAAGCAGACCAGTACACACCTAGCTAAAACTTGCCATACTCTGGTTAAGGTCCTAATCCTGCCCACTTAGCAACAGAGCCTTTGCAGATAATGGACTTGAGTGATAAAGCAGCTAAAACACAGCAGCAGAGTGCAAACAGCACACACCAGACACTCTATGAGGGCCATGCCCTGGACACTATATGATCTCTTCTTCATAAAGCCATTACTCTTAGGAGCAGGAAACATAACAGGCTTTCCTAACACACAGAAGAAGACAGAGACCTAGACAAAATACCAAGACTGAGGAATTCATACCAAAAGAAAAAATAAGAAAAGGTCATGGCTTGAGATGTAATCAAAACAGATATAAGTAATATGTCAGCTCCAAAATTTAAAGCAACAATCATGTGGACATTTGCTGGGCTTAAGAAAAGCATGGAATACATCAGGGAGACCCTTACTGCAGAGAGAAAAGAACTAAAAAACAATCTGAAAATCAGTTTTTCAGAAATAAAAAATTCGATAACCAAGATTAAAAACAGACTGGATGTTATGACCACAAAGATGGAAGAAACAAAGGAACAAAGAAGTGATACAGAAGATAGAATAATAGAAAATAATGAAGCAGAACCAATGAGAGAAAGAAATATGGATCATGAGAATAGACTTAGGGAACTCAGTGACTCCATCATATAATAACATTCATATCATAGGAATCTCAGAAGAAGAAAGAGAAAAGGGGGCAGAAACTTTATTTGAGGAATTAATAGCAGAAAACTTCCCTAATCTGGGTAAGGAAACAGACACCCAAATCTAGGAGGCACAGAAAACTCACATCAAAATCAACAAAAGCAGGCCAACACTAAGACATATTATAGTTAAACTTGCAAAATATAATGAGAAAGAAAAAAATCCTAGAAGCAGCAAGACAAAAGAAGTGCCTAAATTACTAGGGAAGACCCATAAGGCTTGCTGGAGATCTCTCTATAGAAACTTGGCAAGCTAGAAGAGAGTAGCATGATATATTCGATGTGCTGAATGGGTACATCTGCAGCCAAGAATACCATCAAAGTTATCATTCAGTGTAGAAGGACAGATAAAGAGTTTTCCAGACCAAAAAAAAAAGGAGTTTGTGACCGCTGAACTAACCTGCAAGAATATTAAAGGGGACTGAGTGGGAAAGAAAGACTGAAAGTGCCAAAGACTAGAAAGGAACAGAGAAAATATCCAGAAACAATGACAAAACAGAAATAAAATGGCGCTAAGTACATGTCTATCAATAATTACTCTGAATGTAAATGGACTTAACGCTCCAATCAAAAGACAAAAGGTGTCAGAATGTATAAAAAAATAAGATCCATCTATATGCTGCATACATGTAAAAAAAACCAAGATCCATCTATATGCTGCATACATTTTAGACTTAAAGACACCTGCAGATTGAAAGTGAGGAGATGGAGAATCAACATTTATCATGCAAATAGATTACAAAAGAAAGCCAGAGTAGCAATATTTACATCAGACATAATAGACTTTAAAACAAAGACTGTGACAGAGAAAAAGAAGGACATTTAAAAGGCACAATGCAACAAGAGGATATAACAATTATAAATATTTATACACCCAAATGGGAGCACCCAGATACATAAAACAGGTAATAACAAACATAAAAGAAATAAGTGACAGAATTACAATAGTAGGGAACTTCAACACAACACTTCCATGATGGACTGATGATCATCAAGGAAACAGTGCCTTTGAATGACACACTGGCCAGATGGATTTAAAAGACATTCAGGGATGCTTGGGTGGCTCAGTTGATTAAGCAACTGCCTTTGGCTCAGGTCATGATCCTGGAGTCCCAGGATCGAGTCCCACATCGGGCTCCCTGCTCGGTGGAGAGTCTGCTTCTCCCTCTGACATTCTCCTCTCTCATTTTCTCTCTCTCACATAAATAAATAAAACCTTTAAAAAAATAAAGTAAAAGACCTATTCAGAACATTCTATCCTAAAACAGCAGAATATACATTCTTTTCAAATGCACATGGAACATTTTCCAGAGTAGATCACATGTTAGGCCACAAAACAAGTGTCAACAAATTCAAAAAGATCAAAATCATACCATGCATTTTAAAAAATATTTTATTTATTTATTTGACAGAAAGAGAGATCACAAGTAGGCAGAGAGGCAGGCAGAGTGAGGGGAGGAAGCAGGCTCCCTGCTGAGCAGACAGCCCGATGCAGGCCTCGATCCCAGGACCCTGAGATCATGACCTGAGCCGAAGGCAGAGGCTTTAACCCACTGAGCCACCCAGGCACCCACAATGTATCTTTTTGACCACAACACTATGAAACCAGAAATCAACCACAGGAAAAAATCTGGAAAGAAGACAAACACATGGAGGTTAAATAACATGTTTTTAAACAATGAATGGGTCATACAAGATATCAAAGAAGAAATAAAAAATAACATGAAAACAAATGAAAATGAAAACACAATGGTTCAAGATCTTTGGAATGCAGCAAAAGCTGCACTGAGAGGGAAGTTTATAATACTGGCCTACCTCAAGAAGCAAGAAAAATCTCAAATAAACAACCTGACTTTATACTTAAAGGAGCAAGAAAAGGAAGGAAAAACAAAGCTCAAAACCAGTAGAAGGAAGGAAATAATAAATATAATAATAGAAATATGCAAAAATAGAAACTAAAAAAACAATAGAAAAGATCAATGAAAACAGGAGCTGTTTCTTTCAAAATATCAAATGATAAACATTTAGCCAGATTCATACAAAAGAAGAGGACTCTAATAAACAAAATCAGAACCAAAAGAGGAGACATAATGCCCAATGCCATATAAATACAAAGGATTATAAAATATTATGAAAAATTACATGCCAAAAAATTGAACAACCTAGAAGAAATGTATAAATTCCTAGGAACATATAACCTGCCAAAACTGAATCAGGAAGAAACAGAAAATTTGAACAGACTGATTACTAGCAATGAAATTGAATTAGTAATCAAGAAACTCCCAACAAACAAAATTCCAGGACCAAATGGCTTCCGAGATGAATTCTTTTTTTTTTCTTTTAAGATTTTTTATTTATTTACTGAAGACACTAGAGAATTCCTTTCTGGAGAAATAAAAGAACTAAAATAAAGTAAAGTCCATATCAAAAAGGCTGTTAATGAGATGCAATAAAAATGGAGGCTCTAACTTCTAGGATATGAGGCAGATGAGAGAATTATTGATACAGAAGACAAATGATGGAGAATAAAGAAGCTGAGAAAAAGAGATAACTACTCGATCATGAGAGGAGAATTCAAGAGATAAATGATACCATAAAGTGAAACAGTATTATCTGGATCCCAGAAGAAAAGGAAAGGAGAGGGAGAAGCTATATTGGAGCAAGTGATAACAGAAACCTTCTTTAGTCTAGGTAAGGAAACAGACATCTAAGTCCAGGAGACAGAAAGAGTGCTCTCAAAAAAAAAAAAAGTCAACACCTTAGCATATAATGATATAACTTGCAAATCTAGGAGATAAAGAAAATCCTGAAAGCAGCACGGGACAAGAGAGCCATAGCCTATAAGGTTAGAAATATTAGACTGGCAGAAGACCTATTCCTAGAGACCCAGCAGGTCAGAAAGCACTGGCATGTTACATTCAGGGTGCTAAATGAGAAAAATATGCAGCCAAGGATACTATATCCAGCAAAGCTATCATTCAAAATAGAAGGAGAGATAAAAAGTTTACAGGGCACACAGAAACTAAAATAATTTGTGACCACTAAACCATCCCTGCAAGAAATATTAAAGGGAATTCTTTAAGCAAAGAGAGAGCCCAAAAGTAATATAGACCAGAAAGGAAAAGAGAAAATATACAGAAGCAATGACTTCACAGGTAACACAATGGCACTAAATTCATATCTTTCAGTAATTACTCTGAATGTAAATGGGCTAAATGCCCCAATCAAAAGCCACAGGGTATCAGACTGGATAAAATAAGCAAGACTTGGAGTGCCTGGGTGGCTCAGTCACTAGGTGTCTGCCTTTGGCTCAGGTTATGATATTGGAGTCCCGGAATCGAGCCCCACGTCGGGCTTCCTGCTCAGCAGGAAACCTTCTTCTCCCTCTCCCACTCCCTATGCATGTGTTCCCTCTCTAGCTGTGTTTATGTCTGTCAAATAAATAAATAAATCTAAAAAAAAAAAAAAGGAAGACTCATTGATATGCTGTGTACGAGAAACTCATTTTTGACCCAAACACCTCCAGACTGAAAGTGAGGAGATGGAAAACTGTTTATTATGCTAATAGACATCGAAAGAAAGCTTGGGTAGAAATCCTTATAGCAGACAAATTAGATTTTAAAACAAAGGCTCTATATATTAATGGTGAGGAAGGACACTATATCATAATTAAAGGGTCTATCGGACAAGAAGATCTAACAGTTGTAGATTGTTGTATACATACCCCTAACATTGGAGCAGAGAATTATATAAATCCATGAATAACAAAATTAAAGATTGATAATAATACAATAATGGTAGGGGACTTCAACACCCCACTCGCTGCAATGGACAGATCATCTAAGCAGAAAATCAACAAGGAAACAAGGGCTTTGAATGACACACTGTCCAGATGGACTTAACAGATACATTCAGAACATTTATCCTGAAGCAGTAGAATACACATTCTTCTTGAGTACACATGGGACATTCTCCAGAATAGATCATATACTAAGTCACAAATCAGGCCTTAACAACTACAAAATGATTGAGATCATTCCACACATATTTTCTGACCACAGTCCTATGAAACTTGAAGTCAACCATAAAAAAAAATTTGAAAAGACCACAGACACATAGAGGTTAAACAACATGTTATTAAAGAATGAATGAGTCAATGAAGAGATTAAAGAAGTAATAAAATAAATACATGAAAACAAATAAAAATGAGAACAATGGCAGTCCAAAACTTTTGGAATATGTCAAACAGGGGCCTAAAGAAGTATATATCCATATAGGTCTACCTCAAGAACCAAGAAAAGTTTCAAACAACCTAGCCTTATACCTAAAGGAGCTAGAAAATGAACAAATGAAGCCTAAAGCCAGAAGAAGAAGGGAAATAATAAAGGTTAGAGCAAAAATAAAGGATATAGAAACTAAAAAACAACCCATCACCATAAACAACAGGGACAAAAACAGTAGAACAGATCAGCAAAACTAGGAGCTGGTTCTTTGAAAGAATTAACAAACTCTAACCAGACTGATCAAAAAGAAAAGAGAAAGGACCCAAATAAATAAAATAATGAATTAAAGAGGAATGATCACAACCAACACTGCAGAAATACAAATAATTATAAGATAATATTAAGAGAAAATATATGCCAACAAATTAGGCAATCTGGAAGAAATGGATAAATTCCTAGAAACACACAAGCTACCAAAACTGCAACAGGAAGAAACAGAAACTTTGAACAGACCTATAACCAGCAAAGAAATAGAATCAGTAATCAAAATCAAAGACCTCCCAAGAAACAGTCCAGGACTGGACGGCTTCCCAGAGGAATTCTACCAAACATTTAAAGAAGAATTAATACCCATTCTTCTCAAATTGTTTCAACATAGAAATAGAAAGAAAACTTCTAAATTCATTCTATGAGGCCAGCATTACCTTGATTCCAAAACCAGACAAAGACCCACTAAAAATGAGAATTACAGACCAATATACCAGATGAGTATCAGTCAAAAAATTCTCAAAAAGATACTAGCAAATAAAATCCAACAGTACATTAAAAGAATTACCACAATCAAGTGGGATTTATTCCTAGGCTGCAGGGTTGGTTCAATAGTAAATAAATAAGCATGATATACCACATTAACAAATGAGGAATAGAGGGAATGTATCTCAAAATCATAAAGGCCAAATGTGGAAAACCCATAGCTAGTATCATCCTCAACGGGAAAAAAAATGAGAATTTTCCTCCACAGTGAGGAACAAGGCAGGTATGTCCACTCTTATCATTGTTATTTAACAGTACTCGAAAGTCCTACCCTCAGTAATAACACAATAAAAAAGAAATAAAAAGCATACAAATCAGCTTTTGGAGGAAGGAATAAGTCAGACTTCCATTATTTGCAGATGACATGATAGTCTATATAGAAAACCCAAAAGAGTCTGCCAAAAAATTTCTAGAACTTATAACTGAATTCAGTAAAGTCATAGGCTACAAACTCAACATACAGAAATCTTTTGCATTTCTATAAAACAATAATGAAGCAGCAGAAAGAGAAATCAAGGAATCAACCCCATTTACAATTGACCAAAACCCAATAAGATACCTAGAAATAAACTTAACCAAAGAGGTAAAAGATTTGTACTCTAAAAACTATAAAACACTGATGAAAGAAATAGAAGAGGATACAAAGAAATGGAAAAACATTCCATGCTCATCGATTGGAAGAACAAGAACATTGGAAGAGCAAGAACATTGCTGTGAACCTAAAACTGCTCTAAAAAATAAAATATTTAAAACAACAATAAAATGGAACAAAGGGACCTAATCAGCTCAGAATTCTCTGTGAACCCCTCTTTCTTTAGGTCAAGGGTTCATTTATTTTTTTAAAATATTTTATTTATTTATTTGACAGAGAGATCACAAATAGGAAGAGAGGCAGGCAGCGAGAGGAGGAAGCAGGCTTCCTGCTGAGCAGAGAGCCCAATGCGGGCCTCGATCCCAGGACTCTGAGGTCATGACCTGAGCTGAAGATAGAGGCTTTAACCCACTGAGCAACCCAGGCACCCAAGGGTTCATTTCTTACTCAGTGAATTGTGATGGGAAGTCATGGAGCCCACTACTCATTTTGCAGGAGTTATGTGTAAAACAGGACATAATGACGTCTTAGTCTGTTTGGGGTATAATAAAATACCATAAACTTGGTAGCTTATAAACAACAGAAATGTATTTCTCACAGTTCTGGAGCCTGGAGGTTCAAGATTAACATGGTTTGGGGGTGAGAGCTCTCTTCCTGGTCACAGATTTGTTTTCTATCCTCACATGGCAGAGATGATAGGGAGCTCTGGGAGGTCTCTTTTATAAGAGCATTAATCCTATTTATGAAGGCTCTGTCTCATGATCCAATCACCTCCCAAACGCCCCCAAACCTAATACCATCACCTTAGGTATTATGCTCTATATGAATTTTGGAGGGGCACAAACATTTAGACCATAGCAAACAATATAGGTGGAAATTGGAGCAAGGTGATCACTCTGAGTATAGCTGCTGCTAAAGGACATGTGTTCCTCCAGTGATATAGTTGATGGAGAACTCCACTGACCTTATAGCCTTGTATGAGACTTGTGGAAAAAGGGACATTCAAGTATATAACTATCAAAGTTTGGATGAAGCTTCCATTCACTAGTGCAGATGGAGCTACCATATCTAAGTGATGTGAGGAATGATGGAAGCGTCATGGCAAATTAGACCATTAACACTCAGAAGAGGTGAGAATCATTATGGATAAAGGAAAGGCTCCTCTGCTGTAGCGGAGTAAATGGTGACTGAGGGGACGGAAATTTGAAGCTCTGCAATTCAGATGCTATTGTGACTTAAAGCAGGTTGTTCAAAACGTGATTTGTGAGCCTGATGGAAATGTACATTCTCAGACCTAAAGACTTAATGAACCAGAATCTCTGGTGGCAAAGCCCTAATTTTCCAGGTGATTTGGTACACACTGAAGTTTGAGAAGTGGTGGCTTGAAAGTCTTCCCTACCTGACTGAAGACTACATAGACAAGTAAGGAAGGAACAATCATGGCGGGGGTGTGAATGCTTTAGTTCTGGGGTTGAAGACTTAGAGATCTTTGGGGAAAATGGCAGTTTTGCAGATCCTCTATAATATTATCTGATAAATGTGGCATCCCAGGATTGATAAGGGGAAGACCATTTACTCTTGAGAGGATGTTGCTGTAAATAAGGAGATGAGCTTCTAGAAAATGAGAAACTTCTGGGAAAAGCACCTTTTGCCTTATACATCTGAAAAAGTGAATTGATTCATAAGGTCAGAGATAATGATGTCCTTATTCATGCCCACCGATGTGTGGAATCAAGAACATGACTCAGGCTTCATAGACCTATAGATGCGGACCTAATGGATACCACATTTATCAAATAATATTCTAGAGGATCCCCAAGCAGAATTTGCTAGATGTAGCACATACTTTAGAGTTTCCTTTCCAACATGATTTTTGTGAAAGGTGTAAAAAGTGAGGCTACATTTTCTTTCATAGTGGATGATTATCATGAAGACCTAGCTGATTGTCTTTGAAGGTCTGGGAATACGTGGATAAATAATTATTTCATGACCAGAGTAAAATTTTTAAAAAATCTGCTCTGATTTATCAAGTACAGTGTTATGTCTATGAAACAGGCTGTGCACCTTCCCATGAATCAAGGCTCCTTGAAAGTCAAATCTGCTGGTAATTGCTATTCTCTATTTATATTTCCTGATCTACCTTACTTTTAAAATAGATACAAATGACAACAGATAATGCCCAGTTATGCTTAAAACTATGGAAATAGACAAGATGACCCAAAGGCTTCCTACCTTGTATAATTACATGAAGATTAAACTGAATCAGAGGTTTGTCATTTACTTCTACCAGTTGCAGATGTTATAAATATCTTCATCAGTCCTTCAATAATATTCTAATCTGGCCTGGCTAATAAAATTCATGGACTTTAACATAAATATTCACAGATGCAAAAAAAAACCCCTCTTATTATAGCCATATATGATAAATTATTTTTGAAGATATTTTGATATTTGATATTTGAAGCTACTTTGAAGAGTATTTTGGGCAGATGCTCTATTGGACTGCACCATAAGTGCAGGTCCAGCTCTGCCTGCAGCACGACCTCAAAAAATATTGATTTTAAGTTAAATATGACATTTCATCTTCTCTATCAAAACAGAAGGCCATATGAAAACAAAAAAGAAGATAGAGATTGGATTTTTGAAAAGAAATGTAAAAAGATGGGATAGTAGCTCCTAAATAAAATGGGCAATATTTAAAATATAACTAATTTATGAGTTAGTGAATTTAGATGGCATATGTTTTAGAACATTAGCTTATAAATCTAACCTTTTAATTTTGTGAACAAGCTTAGTTGATGAGACAGGTTGGGGAGAAAATCAAATTGCATTTATAATTTAACATTTGTGTTTTAATGTTCTTAAGTGATGTTGTATATGAAAAGACATAGAATTCCACTATTTTCTCTCCAACACTATTTTCTCTCCCGTGGGATCTCAGGGTAGCCGCAGACATGGCTGATGGCTGCCAGTTGGTCACAGTTATCTCTTCAAATCCACTTGAGAGAAACCTGAAGCAATAAGTTATTTTACACAAATAAAATTATTAAGAACCATATTCAACTTTTTTTTAACCAGATAAGACTTTCTATTCTTTCAGTCAGACAGATCCACCCAATAACTTGCCTTTGGAAATAATGAGGACTTTTTCAAGTTCTAACACTGGGCTGGGAATGAGCTTCATGGGTGCCTGGGTGGTTCAGTCAGTTCAGCTCCTGCCTTCAGCTCAGGTCATGATCCCAGGGTGCTGGGATCGAGCTCTCCATCAGACTCCCTGCTCAGTGGGAAGCTTGCTTCACCATCTCCCTCTGCCTTCTGTTCCCCCTGCTTGTGTTCTCTCTGTCAAATAAAGAAATAAAATCTTAAAAAATATTGTAGATGTGACCCTCACTATACTTTGATATTTTAATGAAGTCACCTGCAACATATTTGAGTGGGCATGATTGTGATGCGTCATGTTTTAGGCTGGAATCTTTTGTATCAGACTGAGGGCAGCTGGAGATGGCCATTTTCACTTTCCAGATAAAAGACACATGAATATGAGTCAGGGAACTATGGTACTGAACTCTAATTATCAGTTAGTTCATCAGCACTGCCAAAAAATCTACCTGTTTTATGGCCACATTGGTTGTACTTAATTAAATTTGACTTAAAAATTATTGCAATGCAATAATTAAGTATAAGGTGTTGCAGAGCAATCAGATGTGATAAAATATATAATTCAATATGGTCTGATATATGATATCATGTAGGCAAGTTATAGTTAGATCTTCATTGTTTCTGACACATTCATTATCTTGTTTGATCTTCTCAACAACTCTTACCCCTTATGATTGAGGAAACTGAAGCCAGAGGGATGGAATGATTTGCAGTGCTCATGGGTGACTGGCCTTTGGTGACAGAACACAAACAAGAACTAACTCCCACAGCTGATAGGAATTCTCCCCATCATTCTTATCTCTGTCTAACTTGCAACACAGTCATTGATTTGTTGCCATCCACTCTTTATTGATGAACACCATGTGGTGGAAAACATCACTGTACACAGGATTTCCTGGTTGCTGAGCCACTCTTCACCCTGGACGTGAAAGATGCTGCCTGCCAAGTGACCTGACCGAGAAGGCAAGAGGTTCGCAGCTTTAACAGGTGCACATCAAGTTGTCATTAGTCTTTGTAACAGGACTGTTTGCATTCTTTTTAACCTTGCTCTGAAGCGTGATGCCTTTGTTAAGACTCAATTTTGGACCAAAGAAAAAGGATATTTCTTTCCCAAAGAGCATGCTTACTTTATCAAATGCATTTTAGGACAAGACAAAACCTACTCTTTTCTTGACTTTGTGTGAAATCCTCTCCCCAGAGCAGACTGGAGATTCTTACCCAGGTCCATCAAATATCAACATTCGGCTTCTCATTAACATTTAGCCCCAAACCTAGGAATACTCCATGGTACTCTCTTTTCTTTTCCTCTCTTATATAATCCATCAGTAAATACTTATAACTCTATTTCCAAAATCTATTGTCTCTGTGCAAACTTGTCTCTTCCTCTCTCCTGCTTCTCCCTGCATCCAACCTACCAATGTTTCTGCCTGCCTTTCTCTGGTAGGACCCACAGCTCTAACAAGTCCGTTTCCTTTCACTCTTGCCCCTATTGTCTGGCTTCCACTTCTCTCTGGCCAGAGAAACACTTTATTTTTTTTTTTTAAGATTTTTATTTATTTATTTAAGAGATTGAGAGCAAGGGGAAGAGCAGAGGGAGAGAGAGAGAGAATGCCAAGCCAACTCTAAGTTGAGCACAGAGCCCAAAATGGGCTCAATCTTATGACCCTGAGATCATGACCGAAACCAAAATCAAGAGTCTACCACTTAACAGACTGAGCCACCCAGGCACCAGAGAAATGCTTTTGGGAAGGTAAATCTTGTTACTCTCTGTTTAAAACCTTTGACATTAAACTAAAACCTGAATCCCTTACCTGGGTCCACAGACCCTTTCTACCTCTGTCTTCATGCCCCCTCTGCCCCCTTGGTGCATGCTGCTTCAGCCACACACACACTGGTTTGGACACACCATGCTCCCTCTACTGTGGTAGGCTGAACATTGTCCTCTCCCTCACCAACCCACAAAGTATATCCATGTCTTGATCTCTGGAGCTTGTGGATGTTACCTTATATGGCAAAAAAAGAGGGGGTGGTAGATGGATTGATTGATTGCAGATGTGATTAAATTAAATGTCATGAGATGGGGAGATTGATTATCCTGGGAGATGGGATCTAAATGTTATGAGACGAGGCAGAGGGATATTAGTCAGACACACAGGAGAAACTTTGAAGATACTGGCCTTGAAGATTGGACCGATTCCAATAAAACCCAGGAAATTCTGGCAGCCACCAGAAGCTGGGAGGGGCAGGGAGTGGATTTTCTTCTAACACTTACAGAGGGAGCATGGCCCTGTAAACACCTTGTTTTCAGACTTCTGGCCTCTAGAGCTGTGAGAAAATAGATTTCTGTTGTAAAGCACCACATTTGTGGTGGATTTTTTATAACATCCAGAGGAAATTAATATACCCTCGTTCCTATATTTATGGTTCCTTCTGCTTGTAGCTTATTTTTATGAAACCTTCTTATGTTTGCCTCTTTATTGTTCCTTATGACTCAATTGAAATGGTACCTCTTCGAGGAGACTTCGCTGACCATCAGAGCTAAGATAGCCAGCTCCACTCAGACGTTTTTTTATCACATCACCCATTTTATTTTCCTCATAATTTAAAGATATGATTTATATTTACTTTTTTCTTTGATTTGCCTATTTTCTTAGTCCAGCACAAAAATGGTATCTGGCATGCAGTCAGTGCTTACTAAAATATTTGTTGAAGAAAGGACAGCAGGAAAGAGTATTATTAGTTGCCAAACAAGAAAGAGGAAGATTTTTTTTTTTAAAGATTTTTATTTATTTGACAGAGAGAAACACAGCCAGAGAGGGAACACAAGCAGGGGGAGTGCAAGAGGGAGAAGCAGGCTTCCCGCCGAGCAGGGAGCCCGATGTGGGACTCGATCCCGGGTCTCTGGGATCATGACCTGAGCCGAAGGCAGTTGCTTAACCAACTGAGCCACCCAGGTGCCCCAAGAAAGAGGAAGATTTAATACACATTTGGGCTTTTAAAAGATCCTTGTCTTCTATGGTGAATGTCTTCTACTATAGAGAGGGTTGCCTATTTATAATCTTATAAACAAAATACAGGGCACCCAGTTAAATATGAATTTCAGCTAAACACAAATAATTTTTAGCAGAAGTGTGTCCCACAGAATAAGCATATGCCATCAAATACTGCATAGGACATACTTATACTGAGGATAGTATTTGTTATTCAGATTCAAATGTAGCTGGGCATCTTGTTTTATTTTGTTTTTACTAAATCTGGCAACCTTAATTGTAGAACACTACAGCTCTCTTTTATAAACAGATTATTATTTTGTCAGGAGATGAGGGGGTAGACTAAAAAACAAAACAACCAAACCAAACAAAAATCCTTCCTTTGAAAATCTTTTCTCATGGAATTAGTCTTCAAAATCTTAAAACTATACAAATATCAGTAAATTTACCCTTCTCTCTGAGGGAAGCTAAAGAAGTGCTTGTCTACTCCCAGCAGCCAGGGAAAGGAAAACACCTGGTCTGCTAAAGGCAAGCCCAGATGGTATCACTTGTGAGTCTGTGTGGACAATGCCAGAACTGGGCATAGTCTACACGATGGAGCTATTCCTATGTGTGAAGGCAATGTGAGTTTCTAGGATACATTTTGATTCCCTGTATGAAGTGCTTCTGGAGGGTTTGTGATGAGATTTTGTGCATACATCCTTTTACTCACCTCCCCTGCCCCCTTACCCCCGGGATACCAACTGATAAATAGACAAAACATGGTCTGACAGAGAGAATGAAATTATTTCATGAAATCCTTAAGATTTTCTGGTCAAGGCCAGCCTGGAGATTGGGGTGTGTCACCCCCCCATCCCAGTGGAAGACAGCAGACCTTCAGAGCACACCTCCACTCTTCATATCGAGAGAGAATAGGGACCTGGAGACCTTGGCAAAGGCAGGCTGGCCAACTCTGCACACAGCCCACATGAGGACTCCTTGGCCCTAAGAGTGAGAGCACAAGCATCTCCTGTACAGGCTGTTACCAGGCCACTGAGTAGAGAGCATGGGCCCGACGACTTTCCATTCAGACCTCTTCCAAGTGGGAAGAGAGTCAGGAGTAAGTGGCGGTGGATGCCGCCTCTCTAGTCCATCCTTGTCACAGAGAAAGTGTTTGCAGACGTTCCCTTCTCTCCAGGTCAACTCGGGAAAATGAAAGGAGGAACATAATTACTTCTTCCTACAATGCTGCTTTAGGGGAAGGGTTATTTGCAGGATGAGGTGGTCAGTACCATGGAGAGATGTGACCAAACTTTAAGCCTGTTAACACAACAGGTTCACTGTGAAAACCAAAAGGTTTCCACGGGGCAACAGAACTGTTTGAAGGCCCTATAAAGCGTACTCTGGTATATGTGTTCACCTTAAAGCCCCTTGGAAATTGGAGAATATGAAGTTCTATGTTGAAAGGCTGCCTATATGTATGGACAGAGATGGCGTCATGTGTCCAAATGTAGAGCCCCAAACCCATCAGTTTTACCCATGGTCTACAATGGGAGGCTCAGTTCTGCTCATTTCTTCTCAATGAGCTTGTCCATAACCACACAGGAAACACTCTACAAGAAGAAATTCAAATAACGTCTAATTATTTAAGTCCATCTCCAAGGCAATATTGTTTTCTTTTTAACATACAGACAAAATTCCCCTCAATCATCTCAGGAGAAAGGGAAATAAAAAAGAAGTGTCTTACAGAGGACCCACCCCCATCTTCCAAAATTTCCCTGGAATTTCATTTTTAAGACCAGAGACTATCAGGAAGATAGACTGTTTTCTCTTCAGTGTTAATTTAAATTATGTTTTGTGATTATTTTGTTTTCTAAAACTGCATTAATTTCACATTTTAAAGAAGACACTGAGCCCTAGTGGTTATGAATAGAATAAGAGTATTTTTTCTAAGACTCAAAATTCAAGAACTGAACCTGAGGAGAATTTACCCTTCTAGATTATTGTTTAATAATTTCCAGTAGGTGACTTGCCCTGTATTATTCTGATGCCTTAAGGGAATAAATATAAATATAATAGATGAGTCCATGCAATTGGGTTATTTTATTTGTTTTTAAAAGCCATAAGATCTGTATCAAGTTGTGTGTAAGAAGATTCTCAAATTTAGCTTCACAATATTTTTGACATTATTCTCCTTAAAATTTTATACATTTGAAAAACATCTATAATGAATAACCAATTAATAAAAGAAGAATTAAATGTGAAAAAGCCACCTTATACATTTTAATTTTTCATTGTTTTTTCCTAACTGAAAATTTGTGTGTTCACATATTTTATATTTTTATATTTTATATTTATATTTTATACACATACGTGTGTATAAAGTAAAAAACAGTAATTTCCTTTCCTTTCATTCCAATTCTCCACTCCATAGGAGAACATGGTTAACAGTTTGATATATATCATTTAGATTTTGTTTTCCTATGCATGTAGAAATGTATATGTAAATATATTTTAATTTACTTTAATATTTTTTATGAAAAATTTAAAACTTGAAGAAATAGAGTATTATATTGAACCAATATTTACTTATCCTTCAAGTGTTTTCATTTATAGTCAGTCTTGTTTCATCCATATTCTCACCCACTTTCTTCATTTCCTCACTGGATTATTTGTAAACAAATCTAAGATATAATATTTCATTAGTAAATACTTTAGTATTTATTTCTACAAGATAAAAACTTTTAAAAATATTACCATATTTAAAATTTTTTTAAAGATTTTTAAAAAATTTATTGGTCAGAGCGAGAGCACAAGTGTGGGAGAAGCAGCAGGCAGAGGAAGAAGCAGCCTTCCGGCAGAGCACGGAGCCTGATGCAGAGCTCAATACCAGGACCCAGGATCATGACCTGAGCTGAAGGCAGACACCCAACTGACTAAGCCCCTTAGGCATCATAACACTTAAAACTTTTTTTTTTTAAAACACTTAAAACTTTTTAAATACATAAGTCTTAAATAACATTAAATAACCTATGGGGCACCTGGGTGGCTCAGTCATTAAGTGTCTGCCTTTAGCTCAGGTCATGATCCCGAAGTCCCAGTCCCAGCCCTGTATCAGGTTCCCTGCTGTGGGAAGCCTGTTTCTCCCTCTCTCACTCCCCCTGCTTGTGGTCCCTCTCTAGCTGTGTTTCTCTCTGTCAAACAAACAAACATTAAAAAAAATTAAATAACCTAGTGTTTAAATTTTCCCAATTATATGTATATAATTCTTTTGTTAGGAGAGTGGAACTATACTAAACATAGTGCTAAATAATTTACAGAAAATTTTAAAGGAAAATATTATCAAAGAATGTTGTTGGGATGCTTATATTGAGCTTATATTTTATGCCACTGCTATTTATAAAATCCTCATTGAAGGGGAGGCTTAAGGCTCACTTCCTGCATAAATGACTAGGAATGTCAAACATCTATTCATGTGCTCATTTTCTGTGCATATATCCATGGACAGTGAACTATTTCTTTATGTCTTTTGCCTATGTAAATTTTTTTTTTTTTTTTTTTTGTGAGGAGGAATACTTTTGAGAATTCCTTCTACATTAAGATGCAAATCCTTGGGGAGCCTGGGTGGCTTGGTCATTAAGCGTCTGCCTTCAGCTCAAGTCTTGATCCCAGGGTTCTGGGATCAAGCCCCATATCCGGCTCCCTGCCTGGCGGGAAGCCTGCTTCTCCCTCTCCCACTTCCCCTGCTTATGTTCCCTCTCTTGCTGTGTCTCTGTCAAATAAATAAATAAAATCTAGAAAAAAAAAAGACGTAAATCCTTTGTCATCTATATAGTTTACAAATATTTCTTCCATGTTCTAGCTTATCTCTTCATCTTCTTAACAGGCTCTTCCACATAGAAAAAGCTTTTTATTTTTATTTATTTATTTGTTTGTTTGTTTATTTATTTATATTTTTTTAAAGATTTTATTTATTTGACAGAGAGAAACACAGCCAGAGAGGGAACACAAGCAGGGGGAGTGAGAGAGGGAGAAGCAGGCTTCCCGCCAAGCAGGGAGCCCGATGTGGGACTCAATCCTGGATCTCTGGGATCATGACCTGAGCCAAAGGCAGTAGCTTACCCAACTGAGCCACCCAGGCATCCCTACTTATTTATTTTTTTAAAAAGATTTTATTTATTTATTTGACAGAGAGATCACAGGTAGGCCGAGAGGCAGGCAGAGACAGAGGAGGAAGCAGGCTCCTTGCTGAGCAGAGAGCCGGACGCAGGCCTCAATCCCAGGACACTGAGATCATGACCTGAGCCAAAGGCAGAGGCTTAACCCACTGAGCCACCCAGGCGCCCAGAAAAAGCTTTTTATTTTGATAACATTCAATTTATTGATTTTTTTTTCATTTATGGATCATGCTTTTGGTTTCATGTCTAAAAAAAACATTCACTAAGCTATAGGTCCCAAGGGTTTCTTCTATGCTATTTTTAAAAATTTTGTACTTTAATGTTAAATCTATGATTAATTTTGAGTTAGTTTTTGCATAAGGTATGAAATGGGTGGAGGCTCATTCTCTTCTGTGCAATTCCATTTGTCCCAGTACCATTGGTTAAAAAGACTGTCCTTTGCTGAATTGCTTTTTCACTTTTGTCAAAAATTAGTTGGGTGTCCTTGTGTGGGTTATTTTTGTGTTCTCAATTGTTTCACTGATATAAGCATCTTTGATTAATATAAATTTTGTGTAATATTTCAAAATATTTCCTACCATACAAGGTAGTCACCTGTCCACTATAGTTCGTTACTTTACTGTGCTCAACCAGGACCTCTTACTCATTATGTTCCGGAAGTAAGTTTTTTTCATCTGTCAAGGAGCTAAAGAGAATCTTGAATATTATTGTCTTCTAATGGTATGGTGTGAATTTCCTTGTGAAAACATCTAGTTTCTTAATTAAAATTTTTGAAATTATCAAGAATAAGAAAGTTTCAAGTTTATCTTCATGTCATTTATTATTTGATGTGTATGTAATATTCCACATTTCATTTCCCTTAAATGTCCAACTTTCAGCAATCCAAATCCCCTTTCCTATGGAAATTCCATCTCTTTCTTTCAGGTGTTTCTGAGAATTCTCTCTTGTGCTTCCATGTTGCACTCATGTATACTAGTTGGCTGTCACTTTAGCTGGCCATCTGGCCTTGACCTCTTCTCAGCTCCTCTGCAGGCCCTTCTCACTGACTTGAGAAAGGTTTTCTTCCAGGTGCTGCTGCAGATCTCTCTATGTTACTTTGCTTCAGGCATGGGCACAGATGTACAGGCATCCCTAAATCCCCCATGGAAGTAAGTTGGACCAGTCTGCCTGTTTAACGAGACTTTTTTTGAAGACTTGAGCACAATTCAGAGGATTGAAGCCTAGACCACTTGATATCGCATGTGAAAATGTTTTCAGTAACATGACACGAGGACATGGATTTTTAAATCTTTGCTCCTAACTGCCATTGTCAACATGCAGTAAATAGAAGTAGTAACCATAGAGAAGGGGAGTCTCAACCACAAAGATGAACACAAAACTAAAACTCACTAACCACTTAGGAAAGAAACACCTATAAAAGAGAGACAGCTGGTAAATTCAACACTCAATACCTGAGCAAACAGGGTGACTGGGCAAAAATATCTTTTAATATGTCATATCATCAGAGGGGTAAGAGAAGATATTGTATCCACAAAATGAAAAATCCTACTATAAGATAGAGCCATTTGGGGATTCTAGAAATATAAACACATGATAAAAATCGAAATAGATAGATAAATAACATAAACTATCAGAAGAATGAGGTAACTGAAGAACCAGTTACAAAGTGGGAGTATTGAAAATTACTAAGGAATTCTTTGAGATTATAAAGCAAAAGGGTAAAGTATGAGAGAAAAATAAAGAGACTTGAAAAATAATTCCAGCAACTCCAACACCATTATGGTAGATATTGCAGAATAGCAGGAGTTGCAGAAGAGGAGAACCCAAAGAATCAAGGAGAGGAAATAATCATAAGAATAATGGAAGGAAATTCCCCAGACATAAATCTTCAGATTTATAGTGTCCACCAGAAGCTAAATAAATGAAAAGAAGATCTACAATCGAAAACATTTTCAGGGTACAGTGAAAACAAAACAAAACAAAATAACTGAGGCTATCTACAAAGGAATAAGAATCAGGATTTCATGCTAAGGAAACTATACATCTTCCAGAGAACCAGCCCCCCCACCCCCCTTTCAGTGAAAGAGTTATGAAAGCTATCACATTTCCCTTTTTGCTCCAAATAACAGGAAGCTATGATGATTAAGCACTGTTTTTTTTTTTTTAAGACTTTATTTATTTGACACAGAGAGAGAGATCACAAGTAGGCAGAGAGGCAGGCAGGGAGAGAGGAAGAAGCAGGCTCCCTGCTGAGCAGAGAGCCTGACAAGGGCCTAGATCCCAGGACCCTGAGATCATGACCTGAGCCAAAGGCAGAGGCTTTAACCCACTGAGCCACCCAGGTGCCCTGTAGCATGTTAACTAACAGGATAGAATATCTGAATTTTTGTTCTTGGTTGCCACTTACTTTATTAACTTTTTATATAATTAAAAAATTTTTAATTATAGCAAAATACATATAAATACAATTTATTATCATAACCATTTTTAAGTATACAGTAAGGTTAAGTACATTCACATTGTTCTGCAACTAATCTAAAGAACTCTTCATCTTAAAAAACTGCAAATGGACACCCATTAAAAAATAATTCCCCATTTCCTCTTCCTTCAGTCCCTAGCTACCCCTTTCTACTTTCAGTCTCTATGATTTTGACTATTCTGGATACATATAAATGGATTCATATGTATTTGTATATTTGTGACTGGTTTATTTTTCTTATAATATCTTTAAGTTTCATGTATGTTGTACTAGGTGTGAGAACTTCCTCCCTTTTCAAGACTGGATACAATTCTGTTGTATGCATATACCACATTTTGTTTATCTATTTATCTATTGATGGAAACAGGTCGCTTCAAACTTTTGGCTATTGTGAAGCTGGATCATATGGAAATCTCTTTTTAAATTTTTGAGGGATTGCCATGCTGTTTTCCAGAATTCCAAACCATTTTAGATTCTCACCAACAGTGTACATGAATTCCAAATATCTCTACCTCCTTGCCAACACTATTTATTTTATTTTTATTTATTTATTTTTTAAAAGAGTTTATTTATTCGACAGAGAGAAACACAGCCAGAGAGGGAATACAAGCAGGGGGAGTGAGAGAGGGAGAAGCAGGCTTCCCGCCGAGCAGGGCTCAGGTGCTCAGTACCGGGACTCCGGGATTATAACCTGAGCTGAATGCAGAGGCTTAACCACTGAGTCACCCAGGGGCCCCTATTTATTTTATTTGTCAGTAACCATCTAGTGGGTGTGAGGTGGTATCTTGTTGTGGTTTTGATTGACATTTCTCTAACAATAATGATGTTGAGCATGTTTTCATACTCTTGGCCATTTGGAAATCTTTGGATAAATGCCTTTTGCCTGCTTGGTAAGTTTATTCCTAAGTATTTTATTCTTTTTAGTGCCATCATAAATGGAACTGTTTTCTTAATTTCTTTCTAAATTGTTCATTGGTGCATAGAAATACAACTGATTTTTACATGTTGATCTTGTATACTGTGACTTTGCTAAATTAGTTTATTCTATCAGTTTTTGTGTGTATGTGTGTGCGTGTGCACGTGCAATTTTTTAGGGTTTTCTGCATATAAAATTGTGTTGTCTGTGAACAGAGATAATTTCACTTCCTCCTTTTCAATTTGGATGTCTTTCATTTTTTTTCTTGACTAATTGCTCTGGCTTAGATTTTCCATACCATGTTGACTGGAAGGCTGAAAATAAGTCCCTTATCTAGTTCCTGATCTTAGAGGGAAAGGTCTCAGTCTTTCACCAGTGATGTTAGCTGTGGGCTCTTTACATATGGTCTTTATTATATTGAAGCAGTCATCTTCTCTTCCTAGTCTGTTGAGTGTTTGTCATGAAAAGGTGTTAAATTTTATCAAATGCTTTTTCTGCATCGATGAGATGATTATGGTTTTGGGGACCTGGCTTTTTGTTTGTTTTTTGCCCCTTCATTCTGTTAATATGTTGTGTTACATTGTTTGATATTTGAATGCCGAAGCATCCTTGAATTCCTGGAATGAACCCCACTTAATCATGATGTGTAATCCTTTTATGTGTTTTTGAATTCTGTCTGCCAGTATTTTCTTGAGGATTTTAGCAGCAAGATTCGTCAGGGATATTGTTCTGCAGTTTTCTTGTATTCCAGTGTATTTGTTGGGATTTGGTAGCATTGTAATGCTGGCATCATAAAATAAATTTGGAAGTATTCCCCCCTCTTCAATTTTTTGGAAGAGTTTGAGGAGAATTGGTTTTAATTCTTCCTTAAATATTTGGTAGACTTCACAAGTGACGTTTTCTGGTCCTGGGCTTTTCTTTATTGGAAGGTTTTTGATTATTGATTAAATCTCCTAAAGTATCATGTTTGTTCAATCTCTTTTTGACTTTCTATCTCTTTATTACTGAGTCTTGGAATTTGTCCTTTTCGTGTGGGATTTTCTTGGTATACAGCTGTTCGTAGTACTCTATTATAATAACTTGTTGTTTCTGTAAAATCTATTTTACTATCCATCCTTCATTTATAATTTTAGTTATTTGAGTCTTCTCTTTTTTTCATAGTCAATCTAGCTAAAGGCTTTCCACATTTGTTTACATTTTCACTGAACCAATCACTGGTTTCACTGATCTTTTTCTGTAGTTTTTCTATTCTCTATTTTGTTTTTCTCTCCTTGAATCTTTATTATTTTCTTCCCTCTGCTATCTGTATTTGGTTTGCTCATCTTTTTTAGTTCCTTCAAGTATGAAGTTAGGTTTTTGATTTGAGATCTTTCTCCTTTTTTAAAATAAGCATTTACAAGTACAGATTTCTCACTTAGTGCTGCTTTTGCTGAATCCCTAAGTTTAATATATTTTCATTTTCATTTGTCTCAATTTCCTAAATTCTTTTGTGACTTCTACTCTGACTCAGTGATTATTTGAAAATGTGTTGTTTGGGGGCACCAGAGTGGCGTAGTCAGTTAAGTGTCCAACTCTTGATCTCAGCTCAAGTCATGATCTCAGGGTCATGGAATCAAGCCCTATGTTGGGCTCTGTGCTGACTATGGAGCCTGCTTAAGATTCTCTCTCTCCCTCTCCTTCTCTTTCTCCCATCCCCACTCATGCTTTCTCTTCCTCCCTCTTTAAAAAAAAGTGTGTTTAATCTCAAAATATTCTTGCATTTTCCAGTTTTCCTTCTGCTACTAAGGTGAATTTGTATTGTATTTTAATTGGAAGTATCATTTATATAATCAACTTTTTAAATTTATTAAGACATTTTGTGGCCTAATATATAGTCTGATCTGGAGACTGTTTCATGTGCACTTAAGAAAAATGTGTATCTTGCTGTTGGGTGGGGTGTTAGGTCCAATTGGTCTATAATGTTCAAGTTCTCTATTTCCTTATTGATCTTCTGTGTGGTTGTTTTATGTAGTATTGATAATGTGTTATTGGTCTCCTATTATTATTGTAGAGCTTTCTATTTCACCCATCAACTTTGTCAATGTTTCACATATTTAGGAGCTCTAATATTTGGTGCATATATTTGTATAACTTATTCCTTCTTGGTAAATAGACACTTTCATCATTATATAATGCCCATCTTTGTGTGTTTTAACAGGTTTAGACTTAATGTCCTTGTCTGATATTAATACAGCCACTCCTGCCCAATATTTGTTACCATGTATGTATAGTATCTTTTTCTATCCTTTTACTTTCAACCTATGCATGTCTTAAATCTAAAGTGAGTCTCTCATAAGGCAACCCATTTAATGGGAGAAGATATTTGCAAATGACACTACAGATAAAGGGCTGGTATCCAAGATTTATAAAGAACATCTCAAACTCAACACCCAAAAACCAAATAATCAAGTCAAAAAAATGGGCAGAAGACATGAATAGACACTTCTCCAAAGAAGACGTACAAATGGTAACAGACACATGAAAAAATGTTTAACATCATTAACCATCAGGGAAATTCAAATCAAAATTGCATTGAGATACCACCTTATACCAGTTTGAATGACAAAAATCAGCAAGGCAAGAAACAATGCTGGAGAGGTTGTGGAGAAAGGGGGAATTGTTGTTGCATACCCTGTTGGTGGGAATGCAAGTTTGTACAGCCACTTTGGAAAATAGTGTGTAGGTTCCTCGAAAAGGTAAAAATAGAGCTACCCTCTGACCCAGCAATTGCACTACTGGGTATTTACCCCAAAGATGCAAATGTAGTGAAAAGAAGAGCCATATGTACCACAATGTTCATAGCAGCAATGTCCACAGTAGCCATACTATGGAAGAAGCAGAGATGCCCTTCAAAAAATGAATAGATAAAAATGTGGTCCATATATACAATGGTATATTATGCAGCCTTCAGAAAGGATGAATACCCAACTTTTGCATCAACATGGAGAGAATTGGAGGAGATGATGCTAAGTGAAATAACTCAAACAGAGAAGGACAACTATCATATGGTTTCATTTATTTGTGGAACGTAAGGAATAGCATGGAGGACATTAAGAGAAGGAAGAGAAAAATGAAGGGGGGAATCAGGGGGAGATAAACTATGGACTCCATGAATTAAACTGAGAGTTTTAGAGGGGAGGGGGTGGGGGATATGGGTGAGCCCAGTGACAGGTATTAAGGAGGGCATGTATTGCATGGAGCACAGGGTATTATATGCAAACAAGGAATCATGGAACACTAGATCAAAAACTAATGGTGACTAACATAATATAATAAAATAAATAAACAATAAAAAACAAAAAAATTCTCTTCACCAAGATGAAAAATAAAAATAAAATGAGTCTTTTGTAAACAGCATTTAGTTGAATCCTATTTTTTCATCCTTTTTCCTAAACTATGTCTTTTGATTTGGGGAGTTAAATCCACTTACATTTAGATTATTACTAATCTGGAAAGACTATTGGCATTTTGCTATTTGTTTTCTGTATATATCTTATAGCTTTATGTCCCTCATTTCATCTATTCCTTTTTTTCTAAGTGATATTATTTTATTATCATGATTATATTTCTTTTTTTAGTTAACTGGAAGCCTGTACCTCCACTCCCTTTTACCTATTTGTCTATCTCCTACACACCTCCTCTCTGACAACTATCAGTTCTCTGTGTTTAGGTGTCTATTTTGCTTTTTTTAAAAAATTATTTTATTTTATTTATTTGACAGAGAGAAACACAACTAGAGAGGGAACACAAGCAGGGGGAGTGAGAGAGGGAGAAGCAGGCTTCCCGTTGAGCAGGGAGCCCGATGTGGGACTAGATCCCGGGATTCTGAGATCATGACCTGAGCTGAAGGCAGAGGCTTAAGGACTGAGCCACCCAGTTGCCCCTGTTTTTGCTTTTTGTTTGTTTGTTCACTTGTTTTTATTTTTTAGATTCCACATATAAGAGAAATAATATTGTATTTGTCTTTCTCTGTCTGACTTATGTTCCCTTTTATTTTGTTAATTTTTTGTAGTGACACATTTTGATTCTGTTCTCTGTGTGTGTGTGTGTATGTGTGTTCTCTAGATATTTTTTTCTGGTTACCAAGGAATTACATAAAATATCCTAAAATTATAATAATTTATTTTAAACTTCTACTAACTCAAGTTCAATCGAATGCAAAAACTCTACTCCTTCATATGTCTGCCTTTGACTTTGTTTTTACTTGATGTCACAAATTACATCTTTATATATTTTGTGCCCATTAGATTTATAATACATTTTATACTTTTGTCTTTAAATCCTATAATAGAATAAAAGTGGAGTTGTGAATCAAAAATACAATATACGTGATTTATATTTATCCATGTATTTTTAAAAGATTTTATGGGGGGGGAGAGAGAGAGAATGGGGAAATGACAGAGGGAGAAGAGTGAAAGAATCTCAGTCAGACTCCATGCTGGGAGTGGGGCTCAATCCCAGGACACTGAGATCATGACTTGAGCCAAATCAAGAGTCAGATGCTCAACCAATTGAGCCCCTCAGGTACCCCATGTCTACGTATTTATTTTTATCAAAAAATTATATTTTTGTATGGTTCTGAATAACTGTCTTGTGTCCATTCATTTCAACCTGAAGGACTCCCTTTAGCATTTCTTATAGGGCAGGTCTGGTGGTAATGAAATACTTGAGTTTTTGTTTATCTGGCAATGTCTTAATTTCTCCCTCGTTTACAAAGGATGGTATTCTCTGTCAGTAGTTTTTCTACTTTAGCAGATTAAATATATCATCCTACCGCCTTCTGGTCTTCAAGGTTTCTACACTGATAATGTTATTGAGGATCCTTTGTACCCGATGAGTTGCTTTTCCTTTGATACTTTCAAAATTCTTTGACTTTAAACAGTTTGATTTTGAGTCTTGGTGTGCTCTCTGGATTTTCCTGTTTGGAGTTTGTTGAACCTTTTGTATTTGTGTGTTTATGTTATTCCTCAAATTTGAGGACTTCCTAATCATTATTTCTTCAGATAAGCTTTTTCTTTTGTCTTCTGACCTCTGTCTTCGTGTAGGTCCACCAGACAGTGTTCATAAGCCCCTAGATTCTCTTCACTTTTCTCATTCTTTTTTCTTCTCAGACTTGATAATTTCAAATGACTTGTCTTCAAAATTGCTTATTTTTTCTTCTTTCAAGCTTCTATTGAATTTTTCAATTCTGTTGTTATGTTTTTCAGCTGTATAAATTCTGTTTTGCTCTTTTCAATAATTTCTATCTCTTTGTTGATATAATTTTGTTCCTTTATCATTTTCCTGATGTTGTTTGTCATGTTTTCCTTTAGTTCACTGAGCATTTTAAAGACATCTAAAGTTTTTGTGGAGTAAGTCTGAGGCCTATGAAAATTTTCAGTTTCTGGAGTATGATTTTTCTTTTGAGTTGACCATGTTTCCCTGTTTCTTTGTATGCCTTGTGAGCTTTTGTTAAAAACTGAAAATTGGGCATTCGAAAGAACAGTCCCTAGGTTTTTGTGGATTAGGTCTGTGCAGGGGTTTATCTTCATTAATTAGTTTAGTGTAAAGTCTCAAGATCCTCTCCAGCTTTTTCTGAGGATGTGTCCTCCCATCCTGTTTGTGTGTTCCCTCGCAATTTCCCTCCATACATGTTTCCTATTAGATGTCTTAATTTCCTATGAGTCTCACTCCTGCACTTCTTCTCAAGGACTTAGCTTTCTGTTGTATTCCTCTGCCCGTATCTCATGACCCAGGTGTCCACAGGTCTGCAGACTTCCTGCCAGCTCTCCTGTCATAGGGTCCACCCCTGCTTCTGGAGGTTTCCAACTTGATAACCAAATTATACCACTATCTCATCTCTGTCCTAGGGAGGTGAGACAGAAATCGGTCCCCTGGACATCCCCCAGACAAGGGAGGAACCAGCAAATGGGCATTTTCCAACCTCAGAGTAGTGGGGAGGAAATGGGGCAAAGATTGGCAGAAACACCCCAAAATTTCCTACCCTTTTGGGTGGGTAACTTTCTCTGGTTAGTCATTTGAGCTTGTTTGCTACAACTTTTTAACTGATTTATAGAATTCTCACAAAGCTACTTCTGTCTGTAAGTTGTATATTCAGTGTTTCTATGGGAGAGTAGGTATAGAATTTACTAGACCGCCATCTGACTGATGTCACTCTTCTGTTTAAGTCTTCTGGCATAAGTAACCTTATATCTTTTTGGAAATATGTCATAAAACATTTGAATGAAATGAATCCACATTATTTAAGAGAGAAACAAATTATAGAATATTAATATATTTGTGCTTCAGAGAATTGAGTAGAAGAAACTAAGATTTTTTGGAGACATTAGTGCTCTGTTTAAGTGCAAAGAAGTGCTAAAGGAGCAGGTGACTGACGGTGGTTTAGATAGCTAGAGACCTGGGGGAGCAGAAGTTTAAGAAGGACCTCCAAATAACCTTTAACTGAACAGAAAGTAACAAGATAATATTTAGTGACTGAGTTCTAATATATGGAGATTAAAGTACTTAGTTGGTGCTTAAGAGTTCTTATTTTGCAAAATGGGTTTTTCATCTGTCAGGAATATATTCATTTGTAAGACAAAGAATAGTATCTATCCTTGGTTTAATACATTTAGTTACTTTTTCTCATAATGGAAATCTAGAGGTAGAAAGATTCAGGCAGTGGTTCAGCAGCTCAGTAATGCTAGAATGTGTGTGGGGATTCTTCTGGCCTTACCCTCACAGTTGCAGATTGGTTCCTTCTGCCCCTTATTCAAAGCAGACAGAAGAGGAAAGTTGGTTTCGATTATCAGACTCTTTATCAGGAAAGCACTGGGAGACTTCAAGTTACAACTCACTGGGTGTAATTGGTCACACGGCCTTTTTTGCTAGAGGAGACTGAGAATTGAGTCTTCACATTTTTCAGCCTGTGCTGAAGAAGGTGGCAAGAGAGAAGCAGGGTGGGAATGGCTTTTGGGTAAGCAGATCCAGCAGTCTTTCCTCAAGGATATGCAACGGGGGAAAATTCTACTTGATTCTTAGGTAAGTAAACAGGAAATTCTATGCCTTTGTCTCATCTCAGACTTCCATAGTCTCTAGAGTCATATTCTGAGAGTGGTACACGCACAAAGTGTATTTCTCAGTGTCTATTTTTCCAGGTAAGACTTTGTATTTTGGAACAGCAGTGTATGTTGCTTTTTCCCATTAACAATTTTAATAATATTTGACCTTTTTATTAACTAATTCAGATAATATTAGGCATCATCTGTGTGATAGTAATTACAGTAGATAGTGATAATTCAGAGATGAATAAGATCCTTAGCCTCAAGCAGTTCATTGTCCAGAAGTTGAACACTTTGAGGTGAACAATTATATATATACAATTATACTTTATTTATTTTTAAAAAGCATTGATGTACATATATGGTGATATGTACAAGCAGCTCTCATGATATACAGATTCTTAGGCTCCAAACAGTCTTTTGAGTTTATGGGTTTTGCTAGGAGAGCCAGGGAAATCAATTTAGAGAAGACTTGCAGTTCGTTAAGCAAATGCCACTGTAATGATACTACCTTTCTTTAATCTTTATATTGTCCCTGAAGTCACTGAAGCCCATAGGTCTTTTATATGAAGCTAGTTTACCCAACTTGATGATAATACAGTGGTTTGAATGTAGGTACCAGTGTTATGCTTGAAAACGAAGAATGTCATTGACATTTAACATTATGTCTAAAAAGAACTGGTGAGTGACTAAGTCTCCTTCACTTGATTTACCTAGGTCCTGAGTAAGAATAAGAATATGAATCAGAACTTCACCTGGCAGCCGGAGGCATTCCAATTTCAGGCCACTAACATGTGCTGCTCCCAAGCAGACAACATGGAATGAGGCCCCCTTCACTTCTGCTTCAGAAGCTCACAACTGCCTGGAATCATGAGAAACTTTTGTTCCTCTTCTTGACTAGGAATCTTCTCCCCTTTTCCTCACTGGATTACATGAGACCAGGACATGGCATGAAAGCTTGCTTTCCTTTACCTCTACTTTGTGATTCCATGTCTCTGTGCACAAACACCAGTTTTTGGGCCAAATACTGTAGCTGTAAAGTCTGTGAGCTAAGAATGAATTTTACATTTTTAATTGGTTGAAAAACTCAAAAGGAGGACTTTTTTTGTCATGTGAAAATTACACAAAATTCAAAATTTAGTATCCGCAAATACACTTTTATTGAAACACAATGATGTTCATTTGTTTACACACACTCTGTAGCTCATTTTGAGCTACAATGACCCAGTTGGATAGTTGCCACAGAGACCATATTATCTACAAACCCTAAAGTATTTACTGTCTGGCCCTTTACAGAAAAATTTTACCAACCTTAGATTTTGAAGGAAAATGTCCACCTCTGGATATAGAAAAGAAATCTGTAATTACATGAATAAACTGCACTGACCAGATTGGGATTGTCAGTCACCTGCCAGTATGTCCAGGTGTAGGGGCCTTGGCACCATGGCACAGCAGGGCTGGACAGGCATTTTTAACAGAAGAACTGTTTTTTCAAATAATTTTTATTAGTTTATTTGTTTAATGTGAATATACACACACAATATATTTTATATAAAAATTTGTATGTTTATATATAATAATAGTATGAATACACATTCTGGATTGGTCCTGGGATTCATCTCTAAATTCCCTCCTGTGGTCTCTAAAGTTCTGTGGCTCTAGGTTTGCCTGAAGTCTCAACATCTATGCTCTTAGTTAGAAGGACTCTCTCACTGCTAGGAGGAGCTCTACATGACCTGGTGTTCACTGTTCCCACCTTTAGTAAATGGTGCTGACAATCTCTACAAACCAAAAACCCACATGTCAACTGTTACTACCTTTCCTTTCCTTTATCTCCACATTCAATTTACCACTGAGCTCCATCGGTTCTAGCTCTTAAATATCTTGCCTGAGTATGCTTGTTTCCACCACCACCTCCCTACCCAACGCTATTAGCACTTGGACTCTGGGAAAAGACATCAAGTGATGTCATTATTCACTCTTGCTCCTCTGAAATTACTCTCTGTAAAGCAGAGTAGGCTTTTAAGAACATAGATCTGGTGAGAGATTCCCTAGTTTTGAACCCCTTGACTGCCTCTCCAGGCCCATCTCTTACCTCTGTCTACCTAGAACCCAATCATACTGGTCTCCTTTCAGTTTCTTTACTGACTAGTGGTCTGTTCAACCTTAGGGCCTCCATGCCTGCTATTTCTTACTCTTATTCCCTCTACCCAACTATCCCTTTTTGTCCTTTAGTTCTTGGTTTTTGTTGACAAAATAAAATACTGAGTATCATATTCCAGATAATGTGTTCATTGCTCAGAATACAGATAATGAAACAACAATCCTGCCCAACAGACCTTATAATCTAAGAAGGGATACTGGCATTAAACAAATAACCCTCAAATAATTACTATTGTGATAAATGATGAGCTGAAGTGCAGGGAGATTTCAGGGAGTAAAATGGGAATATTGATTTCATCTTGGAAACACAGGGAAAACATTGTGGGAAGAATATTTAAGCTGACCCTCAGAGGATGAACAATTATTCTTTAGGTAAGCAAGATAATAAAATTATAAGCCAAGGAAAAAAGCACATACAAAGGTCCTAAGGCTAAAAAGAATCTAAAGGGATCTAGTTCCAGAACATGAAGAGGAAAAAAGACATTGACTTAGAATAAGCTGAAAATAAAGGGATGGCCCAGATCATGTAGAGTCTGGTAGGCCCTGTTAAGCATTTTGGCCATTGAGGAATTTAGGTTTAAGTGTCTTTTCCTCCAGGAAGCCTTCCTTCATTCCCCAGACTGGGTGAGGCAACCAGCCCCCACTGCCCTCTCTGACATCCCACACATATTGTTCCACAGTCTCTCTTCTTTGCTGACCTTCTTTATTGCCTTGTCTGTTTTCTCTGCTAGCCTGAGAGCTCCATGAGGGTAAGAGCTTTGATTCCTTCATCACTGTTCCTCTGTGCCTAGCACAGTGCTTGGAATATAGTTAAGAGTTCAATATAAGTGTGTTAAATAAATTAATGCCCTTCCTTTTCTGCCACTCTCTAAACACGGGCTCTTCTGGTGCTTCCCAGAAGTGTGAAAGTCACCAGATATTCTTGGAATGGCCCTATTTATGGATCATTCTCCTTGATCATTGGGATAGTCTCTCTGCTCTCTCAACTTCTAGTCTCCTGCTTCTCCCCACCATTCCTCTCGCAGCTGTCTGGAATACTATTCTAAAGTAAAATTTGGATCATGTCTTTAAAAAAATATTTTTTTACCCTCACAGACCCTCTATCACTTCTCAGTGCCCATGGAATAAACTTTAAGCTCCTTTGTTGCTATCTGAAATCATCCACGAATTGACCGTGACATATTTTCCTACTCTTATCTATCTTTGGCGCATGTATTCTGACCTCGAATCATAGCCAAATTCCCCAGCATGTCAGATGCTCAGATATGCCCCACTCTGGTTGTGGTGCCAAGAAGGAATGTACTTCTCTTTCTTCCGTGTCGATGTTTGGCATGCCCTTTGCTATCCAGAAGAATCCCGGCATTCTGTTCTTTTTACTCTGTTTCCATAACCCAATGGTTCCCAAAGTATGGTCTCTGATCAGAAGCAAACTTATTTGATTGGAAAATTCTCAGGTCTTACCATAGACTTACTGAAAACCTAGAGTGCTGGTATGGGTGGCCTGGGCGGGGAGGGGGTGGGGAATGGCACATGGGTACAGTCTGGTTGAACCAACCTTCTAAGGGATTGTCATGCACATTAATGTTTGCCCAACACATGGCTGTACTTCTAGTTTAGGATTTTAGAGGGCATTAAGTTCTGGCTAATTATTTCCTTGTCAGTATCCTTTATTAAAATATAAGTAGGCTGAAGGCAAGAACCAGATCATATCTACTTTATCTCCACCACAGTGGAGGAAATAAAATGGCAATGAAATATAGGATAGTTTTGGATGCTGCTCCTTTTATTCCTAATGCAATTTAAGCTTTCCTCCTCTGCAAATAAATTTATTTGGAAAGGAAGATAAATTATGTTGTTATACTTGATATTACATTATACCATACTATATTTCATTACACACACATACATATATGTAAGTATCTGTATCTCTCTCTATACTACTACAGTAATTAATTCACCTACAATATTCTTAGTGATGAATCCTGGACTTGATTCTAAGAAAGTTCTTGAAGGGGAGACTGATTTGTCTTGTTTAGTTAGGATTTAGAATTTTTAGCACTGCTTCTCAGACTTTAACAAAAAAAAGGAATCACCTGGGATCTTTTTAAACTGAAGTTTCCTGATTCAGTTGATCTGTGGAGAGGCCCATGTCTGCCTTTCTCACAGGCTCCCAGGTTATGCTGCTAGTCTGAGTGGGCCTCAGAGGAAATTTTACAAATGACCTACCTTCTTTCAAACTAGTTTATAGTTGTTGTTTTTTTCTTGCACAAAGAGATTTGGCATGAGTGCAACTTCTTTCTGGTATTTTTATTCATGTATGGGTCAAAGGCTTTAGCCAATGGTTCTTAATCCTGGCTACACTTACAAATCACCTGGAGGTGCTTTTTAAAAATACCAGTGCCCAGGATCTACTCTCTGAGAGAGAAATTTAATGAATCACAGCCCTAGGCAATGAAGTAAAACAGGTGCAGATATTACTGTTATGTTCTACACAGCAGATCTATGACAACTCTGCCCTTGAGAAGTTTTTCGCCTAAATGGTAAGATGGTACAATGCATATTAACAAGGACTTAACATTAAAATTTTTAATAGGAAAAACAAAAAGCAAACTTTGATCATGATATAAGATATGACAGACCACTGACTGGAATGGATGGAAACCAAACCAAACAGTAGGCCTGCTAATACTTGTACCTTTCTGTGGAAATACTCCTAAAGAAATTGTTGTTTGGGAGAATAGGAATCTTGCCTACTTGCTCAGATGCTGAGGTTAGACCATCATTATTTGTGTATATGGACTATTTGAAGACAGTATAGCTAAAGTATATTGGATTATGTTCCAATTCTTTATCTCATACCTTTTTATAGAATTATGAGACATTTATACTCTTGTGTTGACTTTGCAATGCCTCCCACAAGAGCAGGAATGGCATCTTTTCTTGCCTCATTGATGTTGGGCTGGACAAATGGAATGTCACAATACAAAGACTTTAGATGTTCTTGAGTGATTTTGCTTGGCTTCTTGTACAGTTGCTGTTCCACAATAAGACCCCACTGAGCGGGGGGAGGGGAGCGCCTACATGGCTCAGTTGGTTAAGGGTGTGCCTTCAGCTCAGGTGAGTGTCTCCGGGTCCTGGGATCGAGTCCCATTTTGGGCTCTCTGCTTAGCGGGGAGTGGCTTCTCCCTCTCCCTGTACCCCTCCAGGAAGGAGTCTGCTTCTCCCTCTGCTCTCTCTGTTGTTCTTTCCTTTAAATGAATAAATAAAACTTTTTTTTTTTTTTTTTAAAGATCACACCTAGGATAGCAGAGGTTCTGAGTCACCTCCAGAAGACTGGGGTGCAGCTCAGACATTTTTAAATATTAAACACAGGTAATTCACTGACTTCTCCATTTAAGGGATTAGAAAGTTAAACAGAAAATGTAGAGGCATTTTGCCCAATACATTGAAGTTCTCTTAATCAATGGCCCATCTAAAATATACTTTATTGGATCATTTCTGTGATGGAATCATTATTATTTAATTGTAAAATAAGGACACAATGGTCAGTGTTTAATATTAAAGTCAGAGTATTCAGTTTGGAAACTTCTTTATTTTTAGAATGTGATAATATATCTTTTTTGTTGAAATTTGTTGAAATTGTTTATTTTTTGAAGTGACATGCTAGTTGGTTAGCTGTGTTCTTTTTTTCCTTAGGTGGAAATTGAATGTTAGAAATCTTATCTATGTTCCTAATGTTGTGGAGTGCAGGAGTAGTTACAGAATTTTCATGCCATATGAATCTAAAAACTAGGAAGCCACCTTTATAATCCATTAACTTCACCCAATGTAGATAAATCAAATTTAGAAGATGAATACTGGCTGAGGATTAAATGAACCTCTAGTCAAAGGTCCTTCCCAGTGGCTGATAGGACAAACAAAACATGCCTTACAAGAACCCCATACTAATTAGGTGTTATACCAGCGCACCATATTTTGCCATCAGTTTTGTTTTGCTTGTTTGTTTCATGAGCTTAAATTGGTGAGGCTTCTCTGCAGAAATCAAGGATGAGTAAAATAGATTTTAGCTAAGCAAATGCAGTGTTTACAACAAACCGCACCTAATCATATAAAAATGTCAAAATCGTTCTTCCTAATAGTGTTATGAGGTGTTCCAAAATGATAACTTGTTAATTTCTCTTTCTGGGATTTCTAGCTGACTGTCAAAATAATGGTAATATCACCTGATATATTTTCAATATTAAAAAAAGATTGGCAATATCTTTATAAATATGCAGTACTGCAGAATTGAGACAAATCATACTGATTAGCTATGAATAGAGTCCTCTGGTTATTGTTTAGAGGGGCATCAGCTCCTTCAAATCCATGAGGCAACTGTGACAGAGCAGAAACACAGGGACAGGCAAGACCTGGCCACCTGTGTGACCTTGGGCAAGTCTATGAACCTCAGTTTAGTTATCTACAAAAGGAAGGATTTAGATTAGGTGGTTTTTAAGGACTGTACCAGATATGAAATTCTATAATATTATTTATTTTCATTTAGTTACATTTACAAGTGAAGAGAAAAAAACAAGGTTAGGCTGGCCAAGTTTTTCCTCAATACTTTCTTAGTAAGGCAGTGTTTTTGCAAATGAGGAAACAGAGCCACAGAAGGGTTAATTAACTTGCCCCAAATCACACAAAAGCTTAAACTTGGTCTTTTGAATCCAATTTAAAATATATGTAGATCTATAATTCCAAAAGAGCAACCTCAACAAATTCCTATTATCTACATTTACTTTAGCAGATATTAAAATTATTTTTACCCTTCTAAAGTGGATTGTTAAATCCAGGGACATTTTCTGATTTACAATTAAAAATAAACTATTTCCAAATACTTAGGGCCCTAACTTTAAATAAGACTTTGTATTTTCCCTTTAAAAGATAAACAAAACCAGGGCACCTGGGTGGCTCAGTTAATGATCTCGAGATCCTGGGATGAGCCTGACCTCATTGTCACTCCCTGCTCAGTGGGGAGTCTGTTTCTCCCTCTGCCTCTCCTCCTACTTGTGCTCTCTCTCCCTCTCACTCTGTGTCAAATAAATAAATAAATAATAACTCTGAAACAAGCAAAAACCAGTTCAATAAGCTAAAAAACTTTTTTTTTCAATTATTCGCGTCTGTGTGTGTATGCATATGTATGTCACAGGAAGGAGGCCATGTCATTTTGTTTTCTCCACTTTTTACCCCCATTCATCATAATATAAAGGAATTATCTGATTATCTATAAAATGTGGCCCAGATGAAACCCAGCTCTCCTCAGTTCTCCTAAGGAGACTGAAGCACAGAGGTGTTCATTGACGTTCTCAAGGTCACACAGAACTTTACAATCCAGGCTGGGATTAGAATCTTAATTTCCTGACCCAGGTGCTTTTCTCCCATGAGGCTGTTCTTTCACAGAGGGTTCAGTTTACTGCCTCCTTAGCAGGCAGGATTTGGGGACTCTAGTGAAATGCTTCATTAACAACCACAGCACCCTTGGACGTGGCTGCAGGTGACATCCCCAGGTAACAGAGGGGATGGGTTTGAACAGGAAATCAGGGAATTTCGAGCATAAATTTGCAGGAAAATAAACTAAGGTGTGAGGATAGGCTGGACTTTTACTAACAGACAAGTCATGGCTTTCACGCTGGGATTCCATTTTTTCCTCTTTGGCTCATCGCTCCACTTCCGCAAGCATTTGGTTTGAATCTGAAGCTGTCCCTGGGACTAATATTCAACAGCCTTAGATCTTGTCTTTTCGGTTTGGATTTTTTTTTCTCCCTACTAAAGCAGATTTCAGTGTATTTTAGAAGAACCCCATGGATGGTACTGCATAAATAGTATTCAAACAAGCTTCCTCAGCCCTAATTAGAATATTGTTTTATTACGCTGCACATTTCCTAAATCGCGCACTAATTAAACGTATATTGTACTTCATTATTACCCACGAACAACTAGCTACTCAAGATTTATGGCTGTGTACCGTGGTGGTTGATGACAGTATCTGCATTTCAATTTCAAACGCGTTTCAGAGGTTTAGAGCTTATCTGGAAAATTAATTGCAGCTGAAAACCTGGCACAGCCTGTTCTTACACAGACCAGCCTGGGGCTCTCCTGCTCCCGGCTCCTTTTTCTGGAACAGCTGTCAGGGGAGTGGAGTGAGGAGTGGAAGAGGGGAGGAAGAGGAGAGTGGATGGGGGAGAGCAGAGTGCCACTCTTCTCAGACCTTTCCACCAATCGCTGGAGTCTGTCTGGAAAGGAAATGAAAACTCTTTTCTGCTTAATGAACACAGTAAGTGGACGGAAGCTTGAGTTCCCAGCACTCCATTAGCAAGCGTGCCAGCCAGGTGCTGGCCACGCTGGTAGCTTTTCCCCTTGGTTTATTTTTTAAGCAAAGACTTCAGAGTTCTGTGTGTGTGTGTGTGTGTGTGTGTGTTTTGGTTTGTTTTTCGTTGATCTCAGCTGTGGGGTTTCAAGATATGGATGTGTTTGTTGTCTTAGAAGCAGATAGATGACCCTTGAAGGCAACTGGACTTTTTCCTGCCAGCTCGCCTCTCAGCTTTTCCAAAGGCAGGGCAGGGAACAATAAAAGACAGCTACTCTGTCTAGTGGCCTTGCAACCCACGTATTCAGCATTCTGCTTTGTGACGTTAATTGTACTCTGCCTAGCAGCATAAAAGAGCAGTTTTCAAGGGAAAAAACAGGAGCGTTTACTTTTTTTTTTCTTACTAATTTAACCGGAAGATCCTGGTAATAGACTAAGAACTGTCAGCTTATCATAAGCACGGAAAAGCAAAAACTCCCCGTTGCATTCAAAGGGCCATTTGGTTGCAAAAAGCAGCAATCAACAGATACTAGGTTAAGTAAATGAAATGTAAGAACTGAAAGTATAGTTGAATATTGTGAGAGGTTGGAATTATAAACTTGGAAGTCTTCATGAACCGAGATTACCATTCTTCTGTCTCTTGCCCGTGCTTAGCTTCTCTTTCTTTCCATGATGTATTTCATTTCTACCTCTTTTGAGCCATCTGCTTTACCCTCTGCTTTTTACTGTGATCTGGTTCTCCACACCGTTCCCAAACTCCCAGTCTTCAGGGTCTACATGACTATCTACTCCCAGTGACCACCACTAATTACTACAGTTCTCCTATCTCAGTTTAAATTAAGAGACAGGTTCTAATTGACTCCACTTGGGTCAGTTGTCCAGCCCATGTCTGATCAGTTCTGATGGGTGTGATGGCACCATGACCAATAAATAGGTTCTTAGGTCTATGAAGGCAGCATTGCCAAGAAAGAGGGTGTTGGCTGGGCACCTAGTGTGTTATACACACACCCTGGAAATGTCAAGCAAGTGGTACCATATGTGAAAAATAGCTCATAGAAAATCATTTAATTCATTGGCTTCTAAGCACTAGAGGGCATACACACACTTGGAGTGCCTATTAAAAATGCAGATACCATAGCTCCCTCCAGAGATGATGGTGTGGGGGTAGCAAGAAGGAATCAGTACTTTTTAATAAGGCTTTCAGATGAGTCCAATGAAAATGGCCCATACACTTCATTTTGAGAAGCCCTGGTTTCTCAGCTGATCCTTAACACATTCAGGTGCAATGAGTGATTAGTGATGAAGAACGTCTTTGCTGGTAACATACAAATACCCCTGATTTTCCCATAGTGACTGGAACAGGTTAGGGAGTGGGAATCAATCGTGTCTTGCATCTGAGCTTTGATTGTGATTTAGTGATAGGTGTGTATCAACAGTTCAGGAGCCTCTCAGAGTGCCTTCATTTTAAGTGTGGTAGTTCCTGTCTGAAAAATAAAAGGTAAGTTAATTATGAAATAACATGGTCGTATTAACAATGCCAGAGCAGTCAGCACTAGAGTGAAACATGCCAAAGTTGATTATATTAGCTTGCCTGGGAGGATTGATACTAAACTGTCAGGAGTGACATAAAAGAACTTACAGTGCCATTAGTCCTACCTCACAGGAGCATCAGAGAGGATAATTTAATTTCTTTCATCTTTGTTTCCAGGGTTTCGTACCTTCCTGAAAATGCTCACTTTAAAAAGCAGATTTAAAATCCACCCCCCCAAGTTAAAAATACAGTACAGTTGCAAGATTGCTGTTTTGTGGGTGTTTAAGAATGGTTTCAGGTTAGCTGGTGGGCCAAGTCTACCTTCCAATACCCAGGGCTCTGCCTGTTTCACCGGGTGGAAAAAACAAAGCAGGGGAAGAACAAAATTAAAAAGAAATTAAGATATGAGCTTTGTACAGCCAAGTACATCATCTTCTTTCCACATGAAGCACAGAGGGTGGTTTTTCCAGGCACACACAGGAGCGTGGCACCTGTGTTCATTTAAATGATTACACATTCAACAAAATTTGAATGTGTGATGTGCAATCATTTGAATCGCTCATTATGCATTAAAATAAACTGACACAAATACAACTCGTTCTCTGCTGCTTTTGAGAAACTAAAGAACGAAATGAAGGTGATGCTAAGCTGAAGATTTGACACACAATAGAGTCAGAAAATTCCAAATTCATGGTTTTTGACTGCGATCAGATAACTTTCAGTGCTGGTGTGTGGTTAGGAAAGCAGCAAGTGTCAGAACAACGTCTGTTCCTGTCCTGGACCACCACACCTACGGCCCCCAGACCGCTTCTCATTGGGTTTTGGACCCTAACTCAGAGGACCACATAGTACGAAGGGAAACAGCAGGGAAAAAACATTAAAAACCACAAAAAAAGGCAAGTGGAAAGAATGTAGTCTTCCAGGGAAGTACAGGTGTTTGGCCCCGCATCCCCCATTATAATTGTTTGTGATCACCGTCTCTTCCTTTTTATGGCTAATGATTTTTACACCTGACTTGAACAGGGCTTCTGACTCTATCAATACACTGAAACTGTGTTTTCAAGGTTTATCACTTTGACAAACCCAAATTTCCTTCTCTCTTACCTTTCTTGACCTGTCAGCTTCTCTTGCCCTCCACCAAAGACACAGCTGTAGCTCTCCTTTCTCCTGATAGTCCCTGTTGAGCCTTCTCCCCCATCTCCTCCCAATCAATCTGAAACAAACATGATAAAAACAGAACTCTTACTTTTATACATACCTCTCCTAAACAATATCATCTCCATACACCTAGTGGCTCAGGAAAGAAAAAAAAAAAAAAGGGTTATTCTTAACTCCTGTATTTCCCTCTCTTCATCACATGTTCACTTCATTAGAAAGTCCATTTAACATTACACCCAAATGTTTCCCAATCCATTGGGCTCCATTACTGTTCACCCTTATGACTATAATAGTTAACAGGTTTCTCTCCTAGTAGTAGTCAGTGTTCGTTCCCTCTAATTTTATCCATATTTACTGATATCACCCTCGTCAATCATCATCATATTTTGTCTGGTTACTGTAATTACCTTTTAATTGACCTCCTAACTCTAGAACTAAAGAGGTCCTCTAAAAAATACAATGAAGTTTTGACATTTCCTGTAATAGCTTCCTATTACATTTAGAATAAAATTTGGGCTCATCATAGCATACAAAGCCTTAAGAGATCTATTTCTGAATTCCGTGACCATATTTTCTATAATTCTTTACTTCACAGAATGTTCTTTTAAAAACTTCAATCAGACTTTGTCTTTCCCTGGATTAAAAACCTTCAAAGTTTAGTAATCCTTACCACATTGTGCAATGTTATGTCTGTTAAGAATATTTTTGGCTCTAAGTAATGGAAAAACTAATTAATGGTGTCTTAAACAAAAACGGATTAATTTTTCTCAAAGAACAAGAAATCCTGAGTAGACAGCTGGTGGTATTGGTGCAGCTCTTTAATGATTCCATGTAGTAATCAGATTCCTTCTTTTTCTCTTTCCCATCCTTAGTATGTTGGTGTTTGATCTTATGCCTATCACCACATGGTCCCAAGATGGCTTTTAAAGTTCCAGGCATCACATCTCTATCATCCATGTTCAAGGTAAGAAAAAGGTAGAAGAGGTAAGAGCTGTAACAGCAAGTTCACTCCTGCTCCAGGACCTTCGCCCTTATTTCCCCAGCTGGAAAGAGTTTCCCCCAAATTTTCATACAGTTTGCTCCTTGTAACTACTGAGGTCACAAGACAAAAATCTCAAAGAGAAGAGTTACTAATCCCAATTAGCACCTCTTAGTTTACTATATAACTATCTGGGTTTTTTTTTTTTTTCATTTTGAAATCTGTATTCATTTCATAGGGCTGCTGTAAGTATCAAAGACTAAGTGGCTGTATGTCCTCCTTCAGGCTTCTGTAACAAAAATACCATAGACTGGTGGCATACATTATTAAAATTTATTTCTCACAACTCTAATGGATGGAAAATCCAATATCAAGATGCTCCAATTTGATTTCTGGTGAGAACCCTCTTCCTGGTTTGCAGATAGACACCTTCTTGTTGTGTCCTCACATGGAGAGGAGAGAGAAAGGAAGGAAATTCTTTTGCATCTTTTCTTATAAGGGCACTAATACCATGTTGGAGGCTTTACTCTTAGGACCTAATTATCTTCCAAAGACCCCATCTCCAAATGCCATCACACTAGGGACTGGGATTTCAACATATGGATTTGTATGTTCAGTCCACTGACTCAAAAAATAGAAACTTATTGTTTCTATTCTGAAAACTAGAAGTCCAAGATCAAAGCGTCACAGATGATTCCTTCCAAGGGCTGTAAGGGAAAGAGCTGCTCCAGACCTCTCTTCTAGGCTTGTAGATGGCCATTTTCTCCCTCTGTCTTCCCACTGTCTTCCCTTTGTATCTGTCTGTGTCTACATTTTTTCTTCTCATAAGGATACCAGTCATATTGGATTAGGCTCCACGCTAATGACCTCATTTTAGTGTGATTACCATTATAAAAAAATATCTACCTCCAAGATCATGTTCTGAGGAATGGGGGCTAATAATTCATTATATATCATATATATATATAACACATAATAATTAGATATATAATTCATATGTAATATGAATATATATTCATAATACATATGGATTTGGGAAGAGAAAACAATTCAATCCATAACAAACTTAATAAATATGTGCTGAGTGAATAGATGGATTTGAATCATAGCCACCATTTACTGAATGTTTACAATGTGTCAAGTGCTACATGGAGTGCTTTACCCCATCTCCTTTAATTTTCACGGTAACCCAGTGAAGAAGTTTCTACATGTACTGTCTTTTAGAAATGGGAAAACCATAGCTAGACGTATAGTGAATAAAAGGACAATATAGTGGAGGCCAGAAAGAAAATAAAGGCTGGGATGTTTCTGGCAAAATACTGAGGAAACTTCCTTTGAGCCATCTTCATTACCTTTGGCCACATTGGATCATAACTAGACAAGAAGACTGCAAGAGAGGGTTTAGACAAGGGTCAGCAAACCGGTTTCTGTGAAATACTTATTTTAGGCTTCCGAGTCACATAGTTTCTGTCATAACTTCTCTGTCATTGTAGTATGAAGCAGCTATAGATAATACATAAACACGTGACTGTGGTTGTGTTCCAAGAAATCTTTCTGTATAAAAGCCAGTGGCTAGCCAGATTTGGCCTATGACCCATAGTTTGCTAAGCCTTGGTTAAAGAAATTTTTACTTTTTTTTTGTCCTTTTGTTTTCCTAAAAGCAAATTAATTTTATGAATTTAGAAAAGCTCTGCTGACCTGCATCTCTGATTTGCTCTTTTAGAGAGATTTGAACTATACCATTCAAAATCTGAGCGATACTCAGAAAGTCCACAACTGTGCTCCCAAATGCTCTCTCTTCTGGAAAATTTGTTGTCACATCACATTACATGGTGAACTTAATTCCAGGTGATGGCGAAAGAGAGCTGTGGTGACAGAGGACAAGTCAAATGGACAGAGATGCAAAAGGCAGCAATCCTGAGTTTCATTCTTGGCCAAGGGATGGACAAACATCTGGCTTCAGTGCCCATTACCTCAATTCTCCAGGAGTTGTTTTGCCTGAAGAGATCAGAAGACAAACCTTTATCTAAGGATGTAGTCCTGGGGTGCCTGGGTAGCTCAGTGGTTAAGCGTCTCCCTTCAGCTCAGATCATGATCCCCAGGTCTTGGGGTGGAGCCCCACATCGGGCTCCCTGCTCAACGGGAAGCCTACTTTTCCCTCTCCCACTCCCTCTGCTTGTGATCCCTCTCTAGCTGTGTCTCTCTCTGTCAAATAAATGAATAAAATCTTAGAAAAAAAATAAGGATGTAGTCCTTATAAAACCTTAGAGGGGATCTGAATAAATATACTTGATAAATAGGCAAGGTAAGGGTAACCTGATTAAGGGTTGTTAAAGAATTCTCACCTATTACCTGAATATTTGTGTATTTTTAACTTGAGTCCCTGTGCCCCTTGTCAGCCTTTGATGAGTTTCTTATATTTTCTCCTGATTGTAAACCTTAAGGATTCAGCCCAGTTTTTTTTTCTCCTCTTCTCACAACTGCCCTACTTCATTATAGTCCATGGAGATCTTCTTTTTTCAAGTCTAAACAAGATGGAGTTTCCATTTGCCCCACCATTCACCTCTTAGTAGCCGGGTCCTCGTAGCCCTATGTCCATTGCATTTTAAGCAGCTTACTTCTAAAGCAACATGAGAAATAGGATCTAACAGATGTGACTATGGGAGTTTAGACAATAACAAAAAGATCTTACAATGGTACAGTGGACCCTGATCTAAAACTTCTCCATGTCATTTTCATTTAGAAAAAAAAGACATTTTTTTCTTATTACAACAGTGACACATGGCAATATGTTAGGACTAAATGTCCTGAATATCCATCCAATACAAAATCCTGGAATTCTAGATTAAATATAACAATCATCCTTCAAACACATAACTGAAATGATAAGAATATTAGAGAAATCTCCAGGGGCCAGAAACAAAGAGGGAGCTGGAAAACTGTGTGATTCTTCCTGAAGTTCTTCCTGAAGCACTGACTTCCCAGAGAGCATCTCTCACTTCTAATAATCAACAGACTTTCATTTTAATGGTTGAACAGTAGATACAAGATGAGATTTTAGAGCATTCAGGATGGGGAATTGGAGCTTCGAGATCCCTCCACAGCCAGGACCTCAGAAATACATTCTGAAGGAAGGAATGAACTAAGGGAAAAAAAAAATCCACCTGCTGGCATTACAAAATGAAAATGACACTTGCTTATCAGGGCCTAAACTCCAGGCTGGAAAAAAATGTAATCAAGGCCTTCCCACATGTGGGTTTGAGATTTGAATTTCAGACTACCTGAATGTCTAGGAAACCCTAATCTGAAGAATTCACATAGATCTTGTTTGAGATGACCCTACAACATGTTGCAAAAGCAAATGCATATTCCCCGTGGAGGCTTGTCTCCTTACCAAGGCTCTGCAGGATTCTTATATATTAACCCCAAATAAGACTTCACAGGTCGCAATTTCAAAACACATAAGAAATGAACCATTATGTATGACAATGTTAACAGATACAATAAAAGCAAAATTAGATACCCAATACCTTTTGATATTGAATTATCACATACAGGGTATAAGTAGATTTTAATAAGTCTCCTGGTCAGTACCACACTTGTTACTGTACCTTTAAAATCAAGAAGTATGAAACTTTTAACTTTGTTCTTTTTCAACATTGTTTTGGCCATTGTGGTCCCTTGGGATTCCATATGCATTTTAAGATAGATTTTCCTAAATCTGTAAAAAAAAAAAAAAAAAAAAAAAAAGTCACTGGGATTTCGATAGCAATCACATGGATTGTTTGGAGTAGTATTGACATTTTACCAATATTGTCTTCAAATCCATAAGCGCAGGATGTCTTTCCATTTATTGGTGTTCTCTTTCATGTCTTTCGGTAATGTCTGGTTTTCAGTGTATAAGTCTTTCACCACTTAGATAAGCTGATTCCCAAGTATGTTATTTGTTTTGATGCTATTGCAAATGGAATTTTCTTAATTACCATTTCAGATTTTTCATTGTTAATGCATAAAAAAGTAACTGATTTTTATGTGTTAATTTTGTAGACTTTAACATTGCCAAATATACATATTCTAACATTTTTGTGCTGGAATCTTTAGGGTTTTCTACAAAATCATATTGTGAACAGAGATAATTTTACTACTTTCTTTCTGATTTGCATGCTCTTTATTTCTATTTTTTGCCAAATTGCTCTGGCTAGGATTTCTAGTACTGTGTTGAATGAAAGTAATTAAAATAGACACACTTGCCTAATTCCTGATCTTAAAGGGAAATCTCTTAGTCTTTCACCATTAGATGTGTTAGCTCAGCTAAACTTTTCAGAGTATGGTCTTTATTATTTTGAGGTAATTACCTAATAGTGTTAGTTTGTTGAGTGTTTATATCATGAAAAAGTGTTGAATTTCATAAAATGACTTCTATATCAATTGAGAAAATCATAGGTTTCTCTCAACCCCATTCTATTAATGTGGTATATTACATTGATTAATATTTACTTGTTGAACCATCCTTGCATTCTAGGAATAAATCTCACTGCATCATGGTATATAATCCTTTTAATGGGCTGTTAAATTCTGTCCACTAGCATTTTTCTTGAGGATTTTAGCAGCAATATTCATCAGGAGTATTGGTCTGCAATTTTTTTGTAGTGGTCTTTGTTGGAATTTGGTATTGGTGTAATGCATAGAATGAGTTTAAAAATACTCTTGTCTTCAATTTCTTTGGAAGAGTTTGAGAATTGTTAATCGTTTTGTGTGTTTCTAGGAATTTGTCCACTTTATCAGAGATACTGAATTTGGTGTACAGTTATCATATTCTCTTATAATCCCTTTTATTTCAGTAAAATCTACTGTAATATCCCCTTTGTCATTTCTGATAATAATAGTTTTTGAGGGTTTATCTTTATATATTTTTAGGCACTCTAGCTAGGTTTTGTCAATTTTGTTGATCTTTTTGAACAATTAGTTCCTGGTTTCATCAATTTTTCTCCATTAGTTTTTTAACTCTCTTTGGTTTATCTCTATTCTAATCTTTATTATTTATTTCCTTCAGCTAGCTGTTGGTTTGCTATCTTCTCTTTTTATTCCTTCTGGTATAATTAACATATGATATGTTAGTTTTAGGTGTATAATATAGCAATTCAACAATTCTAGACATTACTCAGTGCTCATCATAAGTATATTCTTGATCTTCTTCACCAATTTTACTCATGCCCTCAGCTACCTCCCCTCTGATAACAACCTGCTTATTCTCTATATATTTAAGACTCTGGGTTCTTTTTATTGTTATTTTATTTTGTAAATTCCACATGAGTGAAATCATATGGTACTTGGCTTACTTGTCTTTTTCTGACTTATTTCACTTGGCATTTTACCCTCTAGACCCATCCGTGTTGTTGCAAATGGCAAGATTTCATTCTTTATTATGGCTGAGTAATATTCCTGTGTGTGTGTGTAAACATCTTTATCCATTAATCTGTCACTGGACACTTGAGTTGATTTCATGATTTGGCTATTGTAAATAATGCTGTAATAACCATAGAAGTGCATATTTTATTAAGATTAATTACTGTTTTCATTTTCTTTCATTAAATACCCAGTAGTGGAATTAGTGGACCATACAGTAATTCTATTTTTAACTTTTTTGACAAACTTCCATACTATTTTCCATAGTAGCTGTATGTTTGCATTCCCACTGATAGTACAAGAAGGTTTCTGTTTCTCTACATCTTCACCAACATTTGTTTCGTTTTTTTTAATTTTAGCCATTCTGACAGGTGTGAAGTGATATCTCACTGGGGTTTTGATTTATATTTCCTTGATGATGTGAGATGTTGTGCATCTTTTCATGTGTCTGTTAGCCATGTGTATGTCTTGTTTGGAGAAATGGCTTTTCATGTGTTCTGCCCATTTTTTTCAATTAATTTTGGGTTTTTTTGAGTTGCAGAAGTCCTTCATATATTTTGGATAGTAACCCTTTATTGGATATGTCATTTGCAAATATCTTCTCCAATTCAATAGATTGTCTTTTTGTTTTGTTGATTGTTTCTTCTTTTGTGCAGGAGCTTTTTATTTTGATGTAGTCACATAGTTTACTTTTGTTTTTCTTTCCCTTGCCTCAGGAGACATATCTAGAAAATGTTGCTATGGCTGATGTCAGAGAAATTACTACCTGTGATCTCTAGTAGGATTTTTATGGTTTCAGATTTCACATTTAGATTTTTAATCCATTTTGAGTTTAGGTTTTTGTGGTGTAAGAAAGCGGTACAGTTTCTTTCTTTTTTTTTTTTTAGATTTTATTTATTTATTTGACAGAGAGAAACACAGCTAGAGGGGGAACACAAGCAGGGGGAATGAGAGAGGGAGAAGCAGGCTTCCCGTTGAGCAGGGAGCCCGATGTAGGATGCGATCCCCAGTCTCTGGGATCATGACCTGAGCCGAAGGTAATTGCTAAACCAACTAAGCCACCCAGGCGCCCCAATTTTTCTTGCTTCTTGAGGTAGGCTTGTATTGCTATAATGTTTCCTGCTTAGAATCACTTTTGCTGTATCCTAAAGATCTTGGACCATTGTGTTTTCATTTTTATTTATTTTCATGTAATTTTTAATTTCTTTTTCCATATCTTAGCTGACCTGTTCATTATTTAATAGTATGTTATTTAACCTCCATGTGTTTATCTTTCCAAATTTTTTCCTGTGGTTTATTTCTGGTTTCATAATATCAAAAAAGATGCATGGTATGATTTTGATCTTTTTGAATTTGTTGATACTTGTTTTGTTGCCTCACATGTGCTCTACTGTGGAAAATGTTCCATGTGCACTTTAAAAGAATCTGTATTCTGCTGTTTTAGGATATAGTGTTCTAAATATGTCTTTTAAAACCATCTGGTCCAGGGGGCGCCTGGGTGGCTCAGTTGGTTAAGCGACTGCCTTCGGCTCAGGTCATGATCCCGGAGACCCAGGATCGAATCCCACATCGGGTTCCCTGCTCCGCAGGAAGCCTGCTTCTCCCTCTCTCACTCCCCCTGCTTGTGTTCCCGCTCTGGCTGTGTTTCTCTCTGTCAAATAAATAAAATCTTTAAAAAAAAATACTTCATAAGAAATTTTTAAAAAAATAAAAATAAAAAACAAAATAAAACCATCTGGTCCAGTGGGTCATTCAAAGCCATAGTGTCCTTGTTGATTTTCAGTTTGGATGATCTGTCCATCCGTGTAAGTGGAGTATAGAAGTTCCTTACTACTATTGTAATACTGTCACTTGTTTCTTTTATATTTATTATTACCTGTTTTATGTATTTGGGTGCTCTCGTGTTGAGTGTATAAATATTTACAAGTGTTATATCCTCTTGTATTGTGCCCTCTATATAGTGTTCTTCTTTGTCTCTTGTTGCAGTCTTTGTTTTAAAGTGTATTGTGTCTGATTTAAATATTGCTGCTCTGGCTTTCTTTTGACATACATTTGCATGATAAATGTTTTCCATCCCTTCACTTTCAATCTCCAGGTATTTTTAGGTCTAAAATTTGTCCTCTGTAGGCAACATACAGATGAGTCTTTTTTTTTTTCTTTTCTTTTCTTTAAATCCACTCTATCACTTTATGTCATTTGATTGGAGCATTTAGTCCATTTACTTTCAGAGTAATCACTCATGGATATGTGTTTGTTTGTGGCCATTTTGTTATTTGTTTTGTGGTTGTTTCCATAGATTTTTCTCTGATCTTCTCATTTCTTTCATGATTTGTTGACTTTCTTTAGTGATATACTTGGATTCTTTTCTCTTTACTCTTTGAATATTTATTGCTGGTACTTGATTTGTGGTTACCATTAAGTTTGTATATAACATCTTCTGCATATAGCAGTTTATGTAAAGTTGCTGGTCACATTTTAAATCCATTCCTTATTCCTATTCCTCCCACATTTTAATATATAGTGTCGTATTTTACATCCTTTTATGCTATGAATCCCCTGAGAGATTTTTACAGAAATATTTGTTTTTATTGCTTTTGTGTTTTTCACTTTTTATACTCCCATCTAGTCTCTTTTCACTCAGAGTTCTCTGTAATATTTCTGGTAGGACTGGTTTTACTGGTCTTATAAACTCCTTTAGTTTTTGTTTATGTGAGAAACTTTCTCTCTCCTATACTGAATGATAGCCTTGCTGGATAAGGTATTCTAGGCTGCAGGTTTTTCTGTTTCAAGACTTTGACTATATCATCCCATTCCCTTCTGGCCTATAAGATCTCTCCTGAAAAATTTGCTTATAGCCTTATGGGGTTTCCCTTGTATGTAACTGTCTTCTTTTCTCTTGATGCTTTAAGTTTTTTCTTCATCACTCTTTTTTTTTTTTTTTTTGCCATATTAATTACTATGTGTCTTGTTGTGGAACTCCTTTAGTTGAATTTCGGGGGATGGGAGAGGCTCTTTGTGCCTCTCAGGTTTGGTTATCTGTTTTCTTCTCCAGATTACAGAAGTTTTCAGCTATTATCCTTCAAACAAATTTTCTGCACCCTTATCTCTCTTTTCTTCTCAGATCTCTCTAATGCAGATATTACACTTGATGGAGTCACTGAGTTCCCTAAGACGATTGTCAATGTACATAATTTTCTTTTCTCTCCTTTGCTCAGTTTGGTTACTTTCCATTACTCTGTCTTCTAGGTCATTAATTTGTCCCTCTGCTTCATCTAGCCTGCCATTTATTCTATCAAGTATATTTTCAATTTCATTTATTGTGTTCTTGATTTTTGATTGGTACTTTAAAAACAACTCTCTGTGTTAAGGGTCTCATTGAGTTCCTCCATTCTTTTCTTAAATCCAGTGAGTTTCTTTATCCAGTAAGTATAATTATTTTACATTCTTGATCATGCATATTACTTATATCCATTTTGCTTTGGTCTCTTGCTGTGGTTTGGTCCTTTTATTTCATTTGGGACCTATTCCTCTATCTCCTCATTTTGTCTGAATATCTGTGTCTATTTCTATGTGTTAGGAAAGTTAGCTTCTTCTCTTGTTTTTAATGATAATAGCCTTATAAAGAAGAGGTCCTGTAGTGTCCTACAGTACAGTGTCCTCTATTCCCATAAGCCTGGTGCTTTAGAGAGTATTTCCTATGTGTGTTATGTATGCTCTTCTTTTGAGTCTTGGCCTCTTTTTCCTTCAGTCCATTTGTCTACAGAGGCTCTCTTTGCCTATTGTGGACAGCAAGGTGTGCAGTGGTCTGACAGTGAAACAAGACCTGCCCCTGTTGGAACTGAGGTCCCTCAAAATGTGGGGGTCTTGGCAGGGGTTGCTCAGGTCTTTGGGAGAGAGGCTCATGGGTGCAAGCAAGTTAGGTAAGGAGTGTTGGAGCTGTGCAATTCCCACAGGTGGCCATTGTTTATGCTGGAGAAATGGGGGAGGGAAATGACACCTGCTAGCTCCTTTTTGCCTGGAGGGGTCTCTGCATGATCCCTGTCTCTGCAAATCATTCTCCATCACATCTGCCCCCAGAGTTTTTTCAAATGGCTCGTTCTCTGCTGTATTTGCACAGTTTGTTTGTCATGCTGTCTCTGTAAGTGTGGGGACGCCACTTCCTAATACCTCAGGGCTCTTCTAGAGCTGAGGCCATTGATTTTTTTAAATTTAAGGCTTTAAGTCTCATTGGTTTTGAGAAGTATAAAATTCAGCCTCACTTTCAAAGACAAATATTATGTAGATTTCTTCTCTGGTGCATGGTCTCCCCAGTATACAATTTGTTTCCTGCTCTACTCTGTGTCACAGGTTTCCTTCCCACTGTAGATGGAATGTGGCCATGCCTTTGCCCTTCTCACCTTCTTCAGTGTGGCTTCTTCCCTTCCTTTAGTTGGGAAGTTTTTCCATCAGTGTTCGGGTCATTTTCTGGGTTATTTATGCTGGAATGGATGTTATCTAGTTGTATTTGTGGGAGGATGTGAGCTTAAGTTCCTCTTACTCTGTTGTCTTCTCAGCTGACCTCTAGAAACATCTTTTTTTTCCAGCTGTTTGAAATGTAATTGACATAAAACATTGTGTAAGTTTGAGGTATACATCGTGGTGATTTGTTATGCTAATATATTGCAAAATGATTACTACCATAGCATTTGCTAACACCTCCATCATGTTAACATAATTACCATTTCTCGTCTGTGGTGAGAGCATGTAAGATCTATTTTTTTAAAACAGCTCTCAAGTATTATGCTACACTATTATTAACTCTAATCACCATGCTGTATGTTAGATCTCTAGAATTTATTCATCTTATTACAGGAGTGTGTACTCTTTGACCAACATCTCCCCATATACCCCATCCCCAGCCCATAATAACCACCATTTTACTCTGTTTGAGTTTGGTTTTTTTCTTAGGTTCCATAGGTAAGTGATGTATTATAGTATTTGTCTTTCTCTGTATGAATTAACTTAACCTAATGCACTCAAAGTTCATTCAAGTTGTCACAAATGACAAGATTTATTTTCTCATGGCTGAGTAATATTCCATTGTATTTATACATCGCATTGTGTTTATTCATTCATCTGTAGACAAAAGTTGTTTCCATATCTTGGCTATTGTGAATAATGCTGCAATGAACATGGCAATGCAAATAACTCTCTGAGATCCTGTTTTAATATTTTCTTTGATGTATATCCAGAAGTTGGGTTGCTGGACCATATTGTAGTTCCATTTCTAATTTTGGACAAACTTCCATACTGTATTCCATAGTAATTGCAAGAATTTACATTCATACCAATAGTGCACAGGGACTCCCTTTTCTCCAGATCCCGATCAAGAATTGTTAGTTCAGCTCTTTTTGATGATAGCCTTTTAACAGGTATGAGGTGATACCTCATTAGGTTTTAATTTGCATTTTTTGATGATTAATGATGTTGAGCACCTATTGGCCATTTATATTTCTTCTTTGCAAAAATGTTTATTCAGATACTCTATTTTTAAATTGCATTGTCTTTTCTATTGAGTATGTTGGATATTAACCCCTTATCAGATATATGATTTTAAATATTTCTTCCCATTACATAGGTTGCCTTTTTATTTTGTTAATAGTGTCTTTTCCCTTGCAGAAATTTTGTAGTTTGATGTAGTCCCACTTACTAATTTTTGCTTTTGTTGCTTGTGCTTTTGGTTTCATATTCAAAAAAATTATTGTCAAGACCACTATCAGGGAGCTTCTTACCTATTGTCTTCTAGGAGTTTTCCTGTTTCAGTTATGTGTTTATGTCTTTAATTCATTTGGAGTTAATTTTTGTGACTGGTATAAAAGAAGGGTCTAGTTTCATTCTTCAGAGCATGATTATCCAGTTTTCTCAGCATCATTCATGAAGAAACTATTCTTTCCCCATAGAGTGTCTTGGCTCCTTTGTCAAATATTAGTTGACTATATATGCAAGCATTTATTTCTGGGCTCCTGATTCTCTTCCATTGGTCTGACTATTCTTATTCCAGGACCAATATTGGATTATTGTAGCTTTTTATTATAGTTTGAAATTAGGAAATGTGATGTCCCCAACTTTGTTCTTCTTTTTCAAGATTGCTTTGGCTATTTGAGGTTTTTTTGTAATTCTACACAAATTCAAGGATTGTTTTTTTCTACTTCTATGAAAAACGCCACTAAAATTTTGATAGGAATTGTCTTGAATCTATATATGGCTTTGGGTAGTTTTCTTTGAGTAGCGTTTCTTCTTTTCCTCCTTTTTTTGTTTTTAATTTTATTATTGAAATATAGTTGATATACAAGATAATAGTAGTTTCAGGTGTACAACACAGTGATCTAGTAATTCTATACATGTGCAAATTCACCTTGATAAATGGAGTTACCTTCTGTTATCATATAGTATTATTACAGTATTATTGACCATATTTCCTATACTGTTCTTTTAATACCTGTGACTTAGTTATTTTATAACTGTAAGCTTTTACCTCTTAACTCCCTTCACTAATTTCACCCATTCCCCCTACTCCCCTCCCTTCAACAATCACATTTGTTCTCTGTAATTGAGTTTGTTTCTGTTTTTGTCTGTTCTATTAGATTCCATATTCATGAAGTCATATACTAATTTGTCTTTCTCTATCTGACTTCTTTCACTGAGCATAATACCCTCTAGGTTTATCCATGTTGAAGAAAATGGCAAGATCTCATTCTTTTTTATGGCTGAGCAATATTCAGTTGTATACATCTATAGCACATCTTCTTTATCCATTAACCTATCAACACTTAGGTTGCTTCCATATCTTGAATCTTGTAAATAATGCTGCAAAGAGCATAAGAGTGTGTGTATCATTTTACATTAGTGTTTTTGTTTTCTTTGGGTAAATACCTAGTAGTGGTACTACTGAATCATGGTACTATTTTTAATTTTTTGAGGACCCTCTATATTGTTTTCCACAGTGACTGTGCCAATTTACATTCCTACCAGTAGTGCACAAGGCTCCTCTTTTGTCCACATCTTTGCCAACACTTGCTATTTCTTGTCTTTTTTTATTCTAGCCATTCTAACTAATGTGAGATATCTCACTATGGTTTTGATTTGCATTTCCTGATGGTTAGTGATGTTGATCATCTTTTCATGTATCTGTTGACCATCTAAATGTCTTCTTTGGGAAAATGTCTGTTCAGATCCTCTGCCCATTTCTTTCTGTCTTTTTTTTTTTCTTTAAGATTTTGTTTATTTATTTAACAGAGAGAGATCATAAATAGGCAGAGAGGCAGAGAAAGAGAGGAAGCAGGCTCCCCGCTGAGCAGAGAGCTGGATATGGGACTTGATCCCAAGACCCTGAGATCATGACCTGAGCCGAAGGCAGAGGCTTAACCCTCTGAGCCACCCAGGTGCCCCCTCTGTTCATTTCTTAAAGGGATTACTCTATGGTGTTAATTGTATACATCTTTTTTAATTTTTGGTATTAACCCCTTTTCAGACATATTGCTTGCAAATATCTTCTCCCATTCAGTAGGTTGCCAGGTTGTTTTATTGATGATTCCCTTAACTGTGAAAGAACTTTTTATTTTAGTGAAGTCCCCTTGGATTATTTAGAAGAATGTATCTTTTATTTAGAAAAATGTATCTCAAAAATGTTGCTAAGGCTGATGTCTGAGATTACTATGTGTATTTTCTTTTAGGAATTTTATGGCTCCAAGTCTGTCTCACATTAAATTTTAAATCCATTTTGAATTTATTTTTGTGTATGGAGTAAGAAAGTGGTCTAGTTTCATTCTTTTGCATGTTGCTGTCTTGTTTTCCCAGCAGCATTTGTTGAAGAGGTTATCTTTTTCTCATTGTATACTCTTGCATCCTTTGTCAAAAATTAATTGGCCATACCATCAGGGGTTTACTTCTGGTCTGTATTCTGTTCCATTGATCTATGTGCCTATTTCTGTGTCAGTAATTTGCTAATTTGATTACTGTAGCTTTGTGGTATATCTTGAAATCTGTGACTGTGATTTTGTTGCTGTTTCGTTCTTTATAAAGATTGCTTTTGTTATTCGGGATCTTTTGTGGCTTGATAACATTTTACTATTATTTGTTCTAGTTCTTTGAAAAATGCTATTGGTATTTTTATCAAATCTGTAGATTGTATAAAATCTGTAGATGACTTTGAGTGATGTGAATATGTTAACAGTATTTGTTGTCCTTCAGCATAAAATATCTCCATTTGTTTGTGATTCAGTTTCTTTCATCAGTGTTTTATAGTTTTCAGAATACAAGTCTTTCACCTCTTTGGTTAAGTTTATACCGAGATATTTTATCATTTTGGTACAATTGTAAATGGGATTATTTTCTTAATTTCTCTTTCTGCTGCTTCATCATTAGTGTATAAAAATTCAACAGAGTTGTGTATATTGATTTTGTGTCCTGCAACTTTATTGAATTCATTGGTACCATAATTGTTTTTTTGGTGGAGTCCTTAGAATTTTCCATGTATCTGCAAATAGTGGAAGTTTTATTTCTTCCTTACCAATTTCGATGCCCTTTCTTTCTTATCTCATTGCTATGGCTAGAACTTGTAGCACTATCTTAAATAAAGGTGGTGAGAGTAGATATCCCTCTGTTGGTCCTAATCTTAAAGGAAAAGCTGTTTTTCACCATTGAATATGATATTAGCTGTGTGTGTGTGTGTGTGTGTGTGTGTGTGTTTCATATACAGCCTTTATTATGTCATGGTACATTTCCTCTAAGCCCACTTTGCTGAGAGTTTTATCACAAATGGATATTGGATTTTCTCAAAATACTTTTCTGCATCTATTGAGATCCTCATATGATTTTTATCTTTCATTTTTTAGTGTGATGTATCACAATGATTGATTTGAAGATATTGAACTATCCTTTCATCCCCAGAATAAATTCCACTTGATTGTGGTAAATGATCGTTTTAATGTATTATTAAATTTGGTTTGCTAATATTTTTTAAGGATTTTGCATTTGTGTTTATGAACAATACTGGCTTAGAGTTTTCTCTTTTCTTTTTTCTTTTTGTAGTGTCTGGTTTTGGCGTCAGGGTAATGCTGACTTCATAGAAGGAATTTGGAATTTTTACTTATATTTTTGGGACTATTTTGAGAAGAATAAATATTAACTCTTAAAAATATTTGGTAGAGGAGAACCTGGGTGGCTCAGTCATTAAGCATCTACCTTCAGCTCAGGTCATGATCCTGGAGTCCAGGGATCAAGCCCTGCATTGGGCTACCTGCTCAGCAGGAAGCCTACTTCTCCCTCTCTCACTCCTCCTGTTTGTGTTCCCTCTCTAGCTGTGTTTCTCTCTGTCAAATAAATAAATAAAATTCTTTAAAAAAAAAGTATTTGAAATATTTGGTAGAATTCACCTATGAAGCCATCTGGTTCTGGACTTTTGTTCATTGGGATATTTTTGATTACCAAATATTTTTTTTTTTACTAATAGTCTCTTTCTTCATATTTTCCATTTCCTCCTGATTCAGTTTTGGAAGCAGGAATGTTTCTATAAATTTTTCCATTTTTGTCTAGTTTGTCCAGTTTCTTGTCCTATAATTTTTGCTGGTAATCTCATAATTCTTTATATTTGTGTGGTTTTGGTTGTTACTTCTCTTTCATCTCTGATTTTATTTAGAGTCCTCTCTTTTTCTTGATGAGTCTGGCTAGATGTTTATCAGTTTTGTGTATGTTTTCAAAGAATCAGCTCTTGGTTTTGTTGACTCTTTTTTTTTTTTTGTCTCCATTTATTTCCACTCTGATCTTTATAATTTTCTTTTTCTACTAACATTGCACTTTAGTTGTTCTTCTTTTTCTGGCTCTGTTAAGTACCAGGTTAGATTGTTATTTTTTGAGATTTTTCTTGTTTCTTGAGGTAGGCCGATATCACTGTCCACTCCTTTTTAAAACTCTCTTTGCTACATTCCAAAGAGTTTGGATGATTATATTCCATTTTCGTTTGCCTTCAAGTAATTTTTTATTTCCTCTTTAATTTCTCTGTTAACCCATTGGTTGTTTAGTAGCATGTTGTTTAGCCTGCAGTTATCTATGTTCTTTTCCAGTTTCTTTTTCTTGTAATTGATTTCTAGTTTCATATTTTTGTGGTCAGAAAACATGCTTGATATGATTTCAGTCTTCGTAAATTTCTTGAAGCATTGTTAGTGGCCTAACATGTGATCTATCTTAGAGAATGTGTATTCTGCTGTTTTTGGATGGAAGGTTCTATATATATATATATCTGTTAAGTCCATATGATCTAATGTGTCATTCAAAGCCATTGTTTTCTTATTAATTTTCTGCCTGAGTGATATACCCATTGATTTAAAAGGAGTGTTAAAGTCTCTTACTGTTATTGTCTTACTGCCAATTTCTGCCTTTGTATATAATACTTTATGTATTAAGGTGCACCTAAATTGAGCACATACATATTTATAATTGTTATATCCCCTGGGTGGATTGATCCATTTATCATTATGTAATGCCCTTCTTTGTCTCTTGTTACAATTTTTGTTTTAAAGTCTATTTTGTCTGATATAAGTATTACCACCCCAGCTTTTTTATTGGGCGGGGGTGCTGCCTTCCTTTTGGAATGACGATTTTCTGTAGTTGTATGCTTTGATTCCTTTATCTTTTGTGAATGTACTGTAGGCTTTGTCCTATGGATACTCTATGCCTTACATGTAACATCTGATAGATTTAACAGTTTACACTAACAACTTCAGTTGCATATAAATCTCACCCTTTTATTTCCCCTCTTTTTACATTTTGTTGTCACAATTTCCCTTTTTTATATTGTGTATCTATCAAAAAATTGTGACTGTCATTATTTTTAATGCTCTTTCCTTTAATGTAAATATTCAAGTGGTTAACACTCCATCATATTACAGTATTTGAGTATTCTGAATCTGACTATATACTTACCTCTACCAGAGTATTGTATATTTATTCAAACGTTTTTGTGTTACTGATCAGTGAATTTTCATTTCAGCTTGAAGAATTCCTTTCAGCATTTCTTGTAAGGCAGGTCTAATGGTGATGAAGTCCCTCAGCTTTTGTCTGTTTTTGAAAATCTTTATCTTTCCTTCATTTCTGAAGGATAGTTCTGCTGGGTAAAGTATTTTTGGTTAGCAATTCTGTTTTTTTCTTTTTAGTACCTTGACTATATCATCCCACTGTCTCCTGATCTGTAAAATTTCTTCTGGGAAACTTTCTAATAAACTTATGGGAGTTCCTTTGTGAGTTACAAGTTATTTTTTCTCTTGCTGTTTTTAAGAGTCTCCTTTTGTCTTTGAATTTTGACACTTTTATTATAATAAATCTTGGAGAGTATCTGTGTAAGTTGATTTTGTTTGTTTACCTATGAGCTTCATGGGCTTGGATATCCAAATCTCTCTCCAGATTTAGGAAGTTCTCAGCCATTATTGCTTTAAATAAGCTTTTAATCCTCTCTCTCTCTCTTTATTTCTCTTCTGGGGCTCTAATAATTTTCAAGTTGGTTTTTTGATGGTATCCTATAGATCACATAGGCTTTCTTTACTTTTTCTTTTTTTTTTCTTTTTGCTCCTCTGATTTGGGTAATGTCATTTGATCTGTCTTATGCTTCTGCTTGGTCATCTGTTGCTGAACTTCTGAATTGAATTCTTAAGTTATTCTACAGTTCCAATTTCTGTTTGGTTCTTTTTAGTCTTTTTGTTATTGTTGTTTATTTCCATTAAACTCATCATTTTGTTGATTGTTTTATTGATATTGTTAATTATTTATCTGTATTCTCCTATAATTCTGTGAGGATCTTTAGGACGATTATCTAATATCTTTGTTGGACAATTCCTGGATCCCCATTTATTTGGCCAGTTGCTGGAGGTTTACTGTGTTCTTTTGCTTGTGCCATCTTTTTTTTTTTTTTTCATGATTCTTTGTAATTCCCATAGCTTTGTATAAGTGCCTGCACGTTTGAAGATGGACTGACTGGTAAGGGAAGATTTTCACTTGCATGTGAGGGCACACTTGAGTATGCTATGATCCCAGGTTTAGTGGTGCAGGGTGTGAAATGCAGAGGTGTGTGGTAGCACTGAGTCTAGGGAGTCTTGGTGTGTTTTTTGGCTCAAGACATTGGGGTACATATCTTTGACAACTGTGTGGTCCTTGGCAAGTATATTGTTGGCCAGCAGTGGCTGCAAGGACTGTTGGAATCCTCAGTGAGGTGCCTTCATGTCCATGGCTAGAGATCAGGGCAGGCAGCAGCCATGGCTGAAGCCAGCAGTATACACATACTCAGCTGTGGGGACAGCTGCAGGTGTCCATAAAGTATCAGGGGTAAGTTGCATATACACACATAGTGATCGGGGTCAGACAAGGCAACAAGGGTCAGGGCTAAGTAGAGGTTCACTGGCAGCTGTGTTGCCCTATGTGTGCTCGCCCCTAACTGTGTAATCTCTTCCTGGACATGTGCATTGCAGTGGAGGCCAGTGATGTGCATCAGGTCAGCAGCATGCAAGAATATAGTTGGAGGGCTAGCCTCAGGAGTCTTCTTGGTGGTGGGGGTCAGCCAAGGGGGTCTATGCTGGTGTTTGGTATTCCGGTAGCTGCAGAGGCCTGGGCAGGGGAAAGAAGCAGGGAGGGACTCAGTTGACTGGCATCAGTAAATCCAAACACCTGTTTGGAGAAAACTGGTGAAATCTACAGGAGGCTCACAACAGAAATGCTGGCCACTGGTTCCTTCTTCGATGCTGAAAGCTTCTGGGTTTGTCCATAAAGAAGTCACTGTGAACTGTGATCACTCCCTTTGTGTGATGGCTGCTGCTTTTCTTCCTTGTTCTTAGCTGTCTCTTTATAGCTCATTCTATACCCCATCTTTGTGGAGTAAAACTGAAGTGGGATCTTCATGTGGTGTTTTCAAATGTACCTGCTGCCTTTCTTAGTGAGGGAAACTCTTTGTAGTTGTGAAATTCCCTCTTGTCATCGAGTAATGCTGGCTTGGGAGATGGCATGATATAAACAAAATGACACTGTCCTCCTTCACTTTTTGTGCAGGTATTCTCAAGATTTTTTTTCCCCACTTGGGTTGCTGAAGTTACTTGAGTGGATTCCAGAGCTCACCCAGTGCTGCTTTTGTCCATGGATAGCTGTCTAATTATTGATTTTTGTTGGAGGGGAAGGAGCTTGGGGTCTCCTTCATCACCATTTCAGTGATGTCACTTCCCTGCTTCTCTATATGCCTTGGGATTTTTGTTGAAAACTGATCATTTTAGGGGCACCTGGGTGGCTCAGTTGGTTAAGCAACTGCCTTCGGCTCAGGTCATGATCCCAGAGACCCGGGATCGAGTCCCACATCAGGCTTCCTGCTCAGCGGGAAGCCTGCTTCTCCCTCTCTCACTCTCCCTGCTTGTGTTCCCTCTCTAGCTGTGTTTTTCTCTCTGTCAAATAAATAAAATCTTAAAAAAAAAAAAATTGATCATTTTAAAAAACAGCTACTTCTTCCAGTCTTTGCTGAAGGGGATTCATGAAGGGAAAGATAGCCTCTAATCAGGCCAGAGAAATTTATGGTCTTAATACCACTATTAAAAAATTAGTGAGCTAAGGAACACTACACTGTCTTTAGTATGTAAAACAATGCCTGCCATACAATAGACCCAACATTTTGTTGAGCGAATTGTCAAATGAATATAACTTAAGAAATTAGATAGAGGCGGCTCCTGGGTGGCTCAGTTGGTTAAGCGACTGCCTTCGGCTCAGGTCATGATCCTGGAGACCCAGGATCAAGCCCCACATCAGGCTCCCTGCTCGGCGGGAAGCCTGCTTCTCCCTCTCTCAGTCTCCCTGCTTGTGTTTCCTCTCTTGGATGTGTTTCTCTCTGTCAAATAAATAAAATCTTTAAAAAAAAAAGAAATTAGATAGAGAAAAATAAATAAACCCAAAGAAAATCTTAATAAAAATGATATATTGAATATAAAACAAAGGCGTAATAAAATGAGTCAGCAAAGTCAAAAGTTGGTCCTTTCAAAAGTCTAATTTCATGGACAAACCAATGTCAAATATGACAGCAAAATCATATCTTACATACCCTAGTACTTACTGTTTCCAGTTAGGCTGAGAAAATGAGAACGAGCATTTGCCTTTAAAAGTTTGTTTAAAATCCCAAATTTAAGTTCTCATATGCCCAGAAAACTGTCCTTTACCATTTTTCTCTGGATAGGGAATAACAGAGTACTGATATCATAATAGACTTGCTCAAGATGTCTCCTGGTGGGATCTGCCTCCAGTTGGAGGGACCAAGTGGGAATCAGTTATGAGAACCACACAGCAGTTGAGTTCAGGAGTTTGCTCAATGCATAATTTGTGTATGGAGATTGATATCTTTCCAGATCCACTTCACCAGCCTTTTACATTGGCCTCTGCATGTCCTGTAAAAAAGCCTTTGGTGTCACCTCACCGCAGAAGGCAGCTGTAGTTCTGTATTGGACTATGCCTCATTTCAATGGTGGGCTGGTGGTTGATGGCCAGCAGAGAGCTGGCAGGTGGCTAGAGAAGTAACAACATTTATAGTAAAAAATATTTTCTCTCGGTTCACAAGGAGGACTTCTATCCACTCAGCCATTGTATGAAGCCGGTATCTCTAGCTTTACCTGTCTTGATTTAGTAACTTGTGCAGTCAACTGTCATTTCCATTTTCACCTTATTTTATTTTCCTGGGTTTGCTTTCTAAGTCTCTTGGCTGGAAGAATCTGATCTCAGGGAAGGTTAACACATTCATTCATTTATTTATTCATTCAGTCAACAACTGTTTGTTAAACATCTAGTCTCTGCCAGGACTGCTACAGTTACAGTAATGAATAAATCCACTGCCCTCTTTATTTGAAGGAAATGTCTTATGTGTTGCTTCTTGCATATGGTGTGCAGCTTCATTGTACATTGCATTTTTATGGTGGGTCTCTAAACAGCATCAGAATTTGTAGGTTTTGCAATTTACCACTTTTTGCATGCGAATTCACTAATATTAATGGTCATATTTCCTCCCTTGAGACTCCAGAATGTACTTATTTATTTGACAGAGAGAAACACAGCTAGAGAGGGAACACAAGCAGGGGGAGTGAGAGGGAGAAGCAAGCTTCCTGCCGAGCAGGGAGCCCGATGTGGGGCTCAATCCCAGGACTCTGGCATCATGACCTGAACCAAAGGCAGATGCTTAACAAGCACCCGGGCACCCCGAGATTCCAGAATTTCCAAGTAAGACAGCCTGGAATCCAACATATATACACAAATATATGCTCAATGTGGCAGGATATACAAAAGAGACTGCAGCAGTTCTCACCAATTGTGCAGTCCAGGACAGACAGCTGGGAAATAAAGATCAAGAACTCAGCAAGCATCAGTCAGGGATGAGGGCTTTGTGTGTGCAGAAGCACCAATGCAGCCCTTGTGTTAGATCCTGAGCTTCAGTGAAGGTCATTAACATCAACCAGTGCATGGATTTCGCATGCACTGAGAGTGGAAAGTTTGCATTGGTCTTTCTGCCCACCTCCTCACACTTGTAGTTGTACTGTCCAAGTTAAATGTGAATGCCATGGTTGGCTCTGGTTCAGATTTTTACTGTTATAAAGCAGTGATTCTTATACTTTTTGGCCACCAAACCCTTTCATACTCTTAAAACAGTATTGAGAACCCTAAAAAATGTTTGTGTGAATCCTATCTAATAATAGAGTATTAGAAACTAAAACAGAAATTAAAAATTTTCTTAATTTTAAAATAACAATAACCCACGGCATGTTTTAATGAAAAATAACCATTTTCAAAATAAAGTGGGAAGTGTACATTGTTTTATATTTTTAATGTCTGACTTAATAGAAAGCAGCTGGATGCTCATAACTGCTTCTGTGCTCAATCTGCGACCATATCGAATGTTTTGTAGTTTCTGGAAACCCCATTGCACACCGAGAGAATGAGAGTGAGAAGGCAGATAGTGTCTTCATGTTATTATGAAAGTAGTTTTGCCTTTGTAGAGCTCTTGAAAAGGTCTCAAACCCTCCCAAGGGAACCTAGACCATACTTTGAGAACCACTGTTCTAGAATCTCAAGGCTGATAAGGTGCTTTTACCATATGTCTACATTTCTCAGACATTTCTCTATCCAAGCTCCAATGAAGAGAGAAAAATAAAGGCATAACCCAGCGGTTTAGATAAAGCAGCTCAACACAAGTAGGCAATTCCTTTAAATTTTGTTATTTGATATTACAAATTCATTTACATTTTACATTCAGTTCCAAAATATATCTGTGTTATTGGTATATTGTATTTGGTATGGCCTTTTCTCCCCAAATCATTAAAACCCACACCTCAAAGTAGATGCCTTGTATTCATCCTGTGGTTTCTTATATTGCCTAGCACGCTGAATTTAGTGTGAGACGTTAGGGACTTCAAAGAGACACTGCCTTGTAGGAACAAATAGACCCATTTAATGGATGAGGAGGCTAGAGGCTACAGAGGTAAATAACTTAGTGAAAATAAAGATGAACCAAATGAAAGCAAGCAAAATCTATTTATTCAGAGCTTGTTATAGTAAAGGAGTCAACCACTGTCAACTGTGTTTTGGCTGAGACTCAATGATAGAAATAGGAGTGAGGCAGCTTTATAGTGGAAAAATGGGAAGAGTCCAGGTATGATCTAGTTGGAGGCTGCTGGCATGGGGAAGCTGAAGGTAGGCTAAGTAGAAGTGGGGCACCCTCTGTGATTGGTTAGGGTACGTATTTGGCTTTCCCTGATTGATCCTAAGTTGGATGTAAGGGTAAAAATTAGAGAAGTTGTCAGTTATTTATGAAGTCCCTGCCATGTGGGGCTGATTGTTTTAGGGGGTATTGTTTGGCTTCCTGGACTGTCACTAGAGAGAAAACAAGCAAGTCTGATTTCCTGTAAGTCTAGCTGGCTTTCTGGTCTGATTATTGCAGATAAGGGATTGGTTTCCTGGGCTGGTTGCTACAGGTTGTGGGTCAGAGTTCTATTTCTATATATGGTCTGGTGATTTTCCACTCTATATCCAGTCTCTCAATAACAAAGGGTAACAAGAGAGGACATGGCCTCAATGTCTTTGTGAAAGTTATCTTCTGAAGAGAAGGGCTGGAGAGAGAAGAATTTGCAACTCCCCCACGTATGGCCTCTTGGTCACAATTGGTCAGAAAACTGGAGTACTTAAAAAGGAAATGGAATAAGCTAAATTTATAATTGCTCTTTCAGATGTTTTAAAGCATTTCATTAAGTTTGCAAGTGAAAACAGACATTCAAAATTCCCTTAAATGTTATAAAATTTGCTAAGTTTATGAAAAGAATAGGATTTGGGTTGAACTTAAAAGTAGAAGGAAAGAAGTAGCTTTTCTGATCTCTAACTTCAATACACTAAAAATAATTATTAAGACCAAAGCAAATCTCTGAAGTCACTTTGGGCAAAAGAGATGACCCTGATGACCTCAATGGACACTTCCTGGACTCCTGGAGTGGGCTGGGCTGGGTGAGAGCAGGACTTAGGTTTCTCACACAGCTCCCATGCGCAGCTTTGAATATTTCAGCATGTTGTTTGTCTTTTATAATCCCATACTTCCTTTAGAATCATTTTTTAAAAGCTACTTAAAATTTACCTGCAATAAAATAAAATGTTGGCAGTGAGATAATATGTAAATAAACACCTGGCAACCTGCATGGTCTTTATCTGACCACCACCAGTTACAGGTGACCCTTGAACAGTATAGGATTAGGGGTGCCCAGCCCCTGCACAGTTGAAAATCCATATTGAACTTTTGTCTCACCAAAAAATTAATTACCACTACCCTGCTATTGACCAGAAACCTTACCAAAAGCATAAACAGTTAACACATTTTTTTTTAAATGAGGTGTGGTTGGCAAACAATGTTCTATTAGTTTTAGGTGTACTACATAGTGATTTGAGAAGTCTTGTATGTTATGCCGTGCTCACCACAAGTATTGTTACCATCTGTCAGCATATAATACTACCACAATATCATTGACTATATTCCCTATGCTCTGCCTTTTTTTCCCCTGTGATTTATTCATTCTGTAACTGAAAATTTGTATCTCCTGCTTCCCTTATCCAATTTACCCATCCACCATCCTCTCACTGGCAACCACCAGTTCTCTTTTGTGGGTCTCTTTTTTTTTGTTTTTTTTTAATTTCACATACACATGAAATCATATGGCAATTATCTTTCTCTGTTTGACTTATTTCACTTAGAATAATACTCTTTAGGTCCATCCATGTTGCTGAAAATGCAGGATTTCATTCCTTTTTATGGATAATATTCCATTGTATATATACCATATCTTTTTTATCCATCTATTGATGGGTACAAAGGTTGTTTCCAAATCTTGGCTATTACAAATAATGCTGCAATAATAAACATAGGGATATGTATATCTTTTTGGATTAGTATTTTTATTTTCTTTGGGCTAATACCTAGCAATGGAATTATTGGATCATATGGTATTTCTATTTTTCATTTTTTGAGGAAGCTTCATACTGTTTTCTACAGTAGTTATACCAATCTACATTCCTATCAATGGTGTTCTCTTTGTCTGCATCTTCACCAACACTTGCTATTTCTTGTCTTTTTTTTTTTCCCTTAAGATTTATTTATTTTAGAGAGAGTACACATGTATGCATGGGGGAGTGGCAGGGGAAGAGAATCTTCAAGCAGACTCCCTGCTGAGCATGGAGCACCATGTGGGGCTCAATTTCACAACCCATGAGATCATGACCTGAACTGAAACTGAGTTAGATGCTCAACTGACTGAGCCACCCAGGTGCTCCTATGGGTTCTAGCCACTCTGACAGGTAGAAGGTGCTATTTTATTGTGGTGTTGATTTGCATTTCCCCGATGATGAGCATCTTTTCATGTGTCTGTTGGCCACTGTATGTTTTCTTTGGAAAAACATCTGTTCAGATCCTCTGCCCATTTCTTATTTGGATTATTTATTTTTTGGTGTTCAGTTGTATACATTCTTTATATACTTTGGATATTAGTGTCTTATCAAATATATTATTTGCAAATACCTTCTCTCATTTAGTAGGTTGCCATGTCATTTTGTTGATGGTTTCCTTAGCTATGCAAGAGCTTTTTATTTTGGTGAAGTCCCAGTAGTTTAGTTTTGCTTTTGTTTCCTTTGCCTTAGGAGATATATCTAGAAAAATGTTGCTAAGGCTTATGTCCAAGATTATGGTGTATGTTTTCTTTTAGGAGTTTTATGGTTCCAGGTCTGTCTCACATTTAGGTTTTTTTTTTAAAGATTTTATTTATTTATTTGACAGAGAGAAACACAGCGAGAGAGGGAACACAAGCAGGGGGAGTGAGAGAGGGAGAGGCAGGCTTCCTGCCAAGCAGGGAGCCCGATGTGGGACTCGATCCTGGGTCTCCGGGATCATGACCTGAGCCGAAGGCAGTTGCTTAACCAGCTGAGCCACCCAGGCGCCCCTCACATTTAGGTTTTTAATCCATTTTGAATTTATTTTTGTGTATGGAGTAAGAAAGGGTCTAGTTTCATTCTTTTACATATAGCTGTCCAGTTTTCCCAATACTGTTTGTTGAAGAGACTCTTTCTCCATTGCACATTCTTGCCTTCTTTCTTGTAATTAACCATATAATCATAGGTTTATTTATGAGCTCTCTATAATGTACCATTAACCCATGTGTCTATTTTCATGCCAATACCATAATGTTTTTATTACTATAACTTGGTAGTATGTCTTGAAATTTGTGATTTTAATACCTTCACGTTTCATTCTTCTTTTTCAAGGTTGCCATAGCCATTCAGAGTCTTTGTGGTTCCATACATATTTTGGTATTATTCACTGTAGTTCTGTGCAAAATGATATTGGTGGTTTGATAGGAATTATATTAAATCTGTAGTTTACTTTCATTAGTGTGGACATTTTAATGACATTAATTCTTCGAATCCATGAGCATGGAATATATTTCCATTGGTTTGTGACATCTCCAATTTCTTTCATTATTTTTTTATTAAGTTTTTTATCTTAATTCTAGTATAGTTAACATCTAGTGTTATATTAGTTTCAGGTGTACAATATAGTGATTTAAGAATTCTATACATTACTCAGTGCTCATCATAAGTGTCCTCTTAATCTCCATCATGTATTTCAACCATCCCTCCACCCACCTCCCCTGTGATAGCCATCAATTTGTTTTCTATAGACAAGAGTATGTTTCTTGGTTTCTCTTTCCTTTTTCCTTTGTTCATTATTTTGTTTCTGATTTTCCACATATGAGTGAAACCATATAGTATCTCTGACTGACTTATTTCTATTAGCATTATACTCTCTAGCTCCATCCATGTTGTTGCAAGTGACAAGATTTCATTCCTTTTCATGGCTGAAGAGTATTCTATGGCTATATATACCACATTGTCTTTATCTATTCATCTATTGATGAACACTTGGACTGCTTTTCATATTGTGGCTATTGTATATAATGCAATAAACATAGGGAGGCATGTATTGCTTTGAATTACTGTTTTTTTTACTTTGGGGGTAAATACCCAGTAGTGCAATTCCTGGATCATAGGGTAGTTCTATTTTTAACTTTTTGAGGAAATGACATACTGTTTTTCACAATGGCTGCACCAATTTGTATTCCTACCAACAGGGCATGAGGTCTCACATTTCGTCTTTTTTTCCTCCCCCTTCTTGCCAACACTTGTTGTTTCTTATGTTGTTGATTTTAACCATTTGACAGGTGTGAGATATCTTATTATAGTTTTGACTTGTATTTGCCTAATGATGAGCATCTTTACATGTGTCTGTTGGCTATATGTCTTCTTTGGAAAAATGTCTATTCATGTCTTCTGTCCATTTTTTAATTGGGCTATTCATTATTTTGGGTGTTGAGTATTAGAACTTGTTTATATGTAGGGTGCCTGAGTGGCTCAGTGGGTTAAAGCCTCTGCCTTCAGCTCAGGTCATGATCTCAGGGTCCTGGGATCGAAGCCGGCGTCAGGCTCTCTGCGCAGCAGGGAGCCTGCTTCTTCCTCTTCTCTCTCTGCCTGCTTGTGATCTCTCTCTATGTCAAATAAATAAATAAAATCTTTTTTAAAAAAGTTCTTTATATGCTTTGGATACTCTTTATCAGATGTGTCATTTGCACATATCATCTCCCTTTCCATAGGTTGCCTTTTATTTTATGTTATTTTATTTTTTTAAAGATTTTATTTATTTATTTGACAGAGAGAAACACAGCTAGAGAGGGAACACAAACAAGGGGAGTGACAGAGGGAGAAGTAGGCTTCCCACTGAGCAGGGAGCCCGATGCAGGGTGTAAGGACTGAGCCATCCAGGTGCCCCTATAGGTTGCCTTTTAGTTTCATTGGTTGTTTCCTTCACTGTGCAGAAGCATTTTATTTTGATGTAATCCCAATAATTTCTTTTTACTTTTGTTTCCATTGCCTCAGGAGATCTAGCTAGAAAATGTTACTATGGCCAATGCCAGAGAAATTACTGCCTGTGCTTTCTTTAAGGATGTTTATAGTTTCAGGTCTCACATTTAGATCTTTAATCTATTTTATTTTTGTGTGTGATGAAATAAAGTAGTCCAATTTCATTCTTTTGTATGTAGTTGTCCAGTTTTCCCAAAACCATTTGTTGAAGAGACTATCTTTTTCCCATTGTATATTTGTTCCTCCTTTGTAGAAGATGCATTGACCATATAATTTTGGGTTTATTTCTGGGTTTTCTATTCTGTTCCATTGACCTATGTGTCTGTTTTTTATGTTAGTGCTGCATCGTTTTTGATTGTTGCAGCTTTGTAATATAACTTAAAGTCTGGAATTATGATACCTCTAGTTTTGTTTTCTTTTTCAAGATTGCTTTGGCTATTTTAAGCTCTTCTTAAAGAAGAAGGCGCCACACAAATTTCAAGATTGTTTGTTTTATCTTTCATCAGTGTTTTATAGTTTTTAGAGTATAAGCCTTTCACCTCCTTAAGTTTATTCTGGGGTATTTTATTCTTTTTGGTGCAATTGTAAATGGGATTATTTTCTTAATTTCTCTTTCTGTTACTTTGTTATTAGTGTATAGAAATGCAACATATTTCTGTATATTAATTTTGTATCCTGCAACTTTACTGAATTCATTGGTTTACTCCTAATTGTTTTTTGTGGATTCTTGAGGGTTTTCTATGTATATGTGCCACCTGCAAATTATGACAGTTCTACTTCTCCCTTCCCAATATGGATGATTTTTTATTTCTTTTCTTGTCTGATTGCTGTGGTGAGGACTTCCAGTACTATTTTGAATGAAGGCAGTGAGAGTGGACATCTTTGTTTTGTTCTTAACTTTAGAACAAATTTCTCAGTTTTTAACCATTGAGTATGATGTTAGTTAGCTGTGGGTTTTTCATAAACTGCCTTAATTATGTTGAGGTGTGTTTACTCTAAACCTACTTTGTTGAGAGTTTTTATCATGAATGAATGTTAAACATATCAAATGCTTTTTCTGTATCTATTAAGATGATTATATGATTTTTATCCTTCATTTTGTTGATGTGGTGTATCACATTGATTAATTTGTGAATATTGGAACATTCTTGCATCTCCAGAATAAACGCCACTTCATTGTGATAAATGGTACTTTAGATGTATTGCTGAGTTCAGGTTGCTAATATTTGTTGGGGATTTTTACATGTGTGTTCATCAAGGATATTGGCTTTTAGTTTTCTTTTTTTTGTAGTGCCTTTTTTCTTTTTCTGGTTTTGTTATCAGGGTAATGCTAGCCTTGTATTTAGAAAGTTTCCTTCTGTTTCTATTTTTTGGGGTAGTTTGAGAAGAATAGATATTAACTCCTGAAAAGTTTCGTAAATTGCAATTCTGAATTCATCTGGTCCTGGACTTTTTTTTAGAAATCTGATTACTGATTCAATTTTTTTTTTTTTTTACTAGTAACCTATTTGTTTAGATTTTTTATTTCTTCTTTATTCACTTTTGGGAGATTGTAGGTTTCCAGGAATTTATCCATTTCTTCTAGGTTGTCCAGTTTGTTGGCATATGATTTCTTATAGTAGCTTCTTATAATCCTTTGTATTTCTGTGGTGTCAATTGTTACTTCTCTTTCATTTCTGATTTTATTTATATGGGCCCTCTGTCTTTTTTTGCTATGGAGTATGGTTAAATTTATGGATAAATTTTATTTATCTGTTCAAAGAACCTGCTCTAAGTTTCACTGATCTTTTCATTTCTTTTTCTTTATCTCTCCCTTTCTCTCTTTCTTTCTCCTTCCTTCCTTCCTTCCTTTTTTTTCTTTTTTTCTCTTAGTTCATTTATTTCTGCTCTGATCTTCATCATTTCCTTTCTTCTACTAACTTTGAGCTTTGTTTTTACTTTTTTTCTAGTTCCTTTAGTTGTAAGGTTAGATTGACTATTTGAAAATTTTCTTGTTTTTTTGTGTGTGTTTTTTCTGTTTTTTTGTTTTGTTTTGTTTGAGGTGGGTATATATAACCTTTTCTTTTGGAACTGCTTTTGCTTGTTTGTAGTTACTGTGAGGTTCATAAATAACATCCTAAGTATATAGCAATCTCTAGTAAGTTGATGGTGTCACTGTTTGATTTAAAACACATTCTAAAAGAATTTCATTTTTCCCTCCATTTTCATGTATAGTTGCCATATTTTACAACTTTTTATTTGTTAGTCCCCTTACCTATCTTTTTAGGTATAATTGTACGACTTCTGTCTTTAGCCTTTTACTAGTTTTATAAGTGTTTGTTCTACTATCTTTACTGTACGTGTGCTTTACTTGTAACATTTTTTCTTTCATAACTTTTTAACTTATAATTATGGATTTTGGGGTTTGTAAAAAAATTTATTTATTTTTGTCTTAAAAATACTTTATCTCATTTTTTTATTGTGTTATGTCAAGTCACCATACAGTACATCATTGGTTTTTGATGTAGTGCTCCAAGAGTCATTGCTTACGTATAACACCCAGTGCTCCATGCAATCCATGCCCTCCTTAATACCCACCACCAGGCTTACCCATTCCCCCCAAACCCCTCCCCTCTAAAACCCTCAGTTTTTTCTTGGAGTCCACAGTCTCTCCTGGTCCATCTCCCACTTCTGATCCCCGCCCCCCTTCACTCTTCCTTTACTTATTCTAATGTCCTCCATGTTGTTCCTTATGCTCCACAAGTAAGTGAAACCATATGATAATTGACTTTCTCTGCTTGACTTATTTCATTCAGCATCATCTCCTCCAGTCCCGTCCACGTTGATGCAAAAGTTGGATATTCATCCTTTCTGATGGTTGCATAATAGTCCATTATATATATGGACCATATCTTCTTTATCCATTTGTCTGTTGAAGGGCATCTTGGCTCTTTCCACAGGTTGACTATTGTGGATATTGCTGCTATGAACATTGGGGTACATATAGAAAGTTTCTGTTGAAACTTTCTACAGTTTCATTGTTAGTATATAAGAAAGCAACTGATTTCTGTGCATTGATTTTGTATCCTGCCACATTACTGAATTGTTGTATGAGTTCTAGTAATTTGGGGGTGGAGACTTTTGGATTTTTCACATAAAGTATCATGTCATCTATGAAGAGAGAAAGTTTGATTTCTTCTCTGCCTATTTGAATACCTTTTATTTCTTTTCATTGTCTGATTGCTGTTGCTAGGATTTCTAGTACTATGTTGAACAATAGTAGCAAGAGTGGGCATGCTTGTCTTGTTCCTGACCTCAGTGGGAAGGCTGTCAGCTTTTCCCAATTGAGAATGATATTCGCTGTGGGTTTTTCATAAATGGATTTTATGACGTTGAGGAATGTTACCTCTATCCCTAAACTCTGAAGTGTTTTATTCAGGAAAGGATGCTGTATTTTGTCAAATGCTTTTTCCTGCGTCAATGGAAAGGACCATAGGACCATTTGGTTCTTCTCTCTTCTGTTATTGATTTGTTCTATCACGTTGATTGATTTGTGAATGTTGAACCACCCTTGCATCCCAGGTATACACCCCACCTGATCGTGGTGGATAATCTTTATTTATTTATGTATTTATGTATTTATTTATTATTTTACTTATTTATTTGACACAGAGAAACATAGCTCGAGAGGGAAAACAAGCACGGGGGAGAGGCAGGCTTCCATTGAGCAGGAAGCCTAATGCAGGGCTCGATTGCAGGACTCTGGGGTCATGATCTGAGCCGAAGGCAGACGTTTAACAATTGAGCCACCCATGTGCCCTGGATAATCCTTTTAATGTACTGTTGCATCCTATTAGCTAAGATTTTGTTGATAAACCTACCATCTGTATTCATTAGGGAAATTGGTCTGAAATTCTCCTTTTTGATGGGGTTTTGCCTGGTTTGGGGACCAAGGTAATGCTGGCTTCATAGAAAGAGCCTAGAAGTTTTCCTTTTGTTTCTAGTTTTTGAAACAGCTTCAGGAGAATATGAATTATTTCTTCTTTGAATGTTTGGTAGAATTCCCCAGGGAATCCATCAGGTCCTGGCCTCTTGTTTTTTGGGAGGTTTTTGATCACTGTTTCAATCTCATTACTGGTTATTGGTCTATTCAGGTTGTCAGTTTCTTTCTGTTTCAGTCTTGGAAATTTATAGGTTTCCAGGAATGAATCCATTTCTTCTAGGTTGCTTAACTTATTGGCATATAGTTGTTGATAATGATTTCTGATGATTGTTTCTATTTCCTTGGTGTTAGTTGTGATCTCTCCCCTTTCATTCATAATGTTATTAATTGGGGTCCTCTTCTTTTCCTTTTGGATTAGTCTGGCCAGTGGTTTATCGATTTTATTAATTCTTTCAAAGAACCAGCTTCTAGTTTTGTTGATGTGTTCTACTGTATCTTTGGTTTCTGATTCATTGATCTCTGCTCTAATCTTAATTATTTTCCTTCTTGTGTGTAGGGTAAGCTTAATTTGTTGCTAATTCTCCAGTTCTTTAAGTTATAAAGAGAGTTTGTGTATTCTGAATTTTTCTATGTTTTTTTGAGTGAGTCTTGGATGGCTGTGTATTTCCCCCTTAGGATCACTTTTGTCCCAAGTTTTGGACCAACGTGTCTTCATTCTCGTTGGTTTCCATGAATTAAGTTCTTTGATTTCCTGGTTGAGCAAAGCTTCTTGAGCAGGATGGTCTTTAGCTTCCAAGTGTTTGAATTTCTTCCAAACTTTTCTTGTGATTGAGTTCCAATTTCAAAACACTGTGTCTGAGAATATGCAGGGAACAATCTAAATCTTTTGGTATTGGTTGAGACCTGATTTATGACCTAGTATGTGGTCTATTCTGGAGAAAGTTCCATGTGCACTTGAGAATGAGTATTTTGCCTGTATATATCTATGAGGTCCATCTGGTCCAATATGTCATTCAAAGCTCTTGTTTCTTTGTGGATTTTCTGCTTAGATGATCTGTCTGTTGCTAAGAGTGATGGGTTAAGATCACCTACAATTAATGTAGTCTTATCAATATGTCTCTTTAGTTTGATTAACAGTTGGCTTATGTAGTTGGCTGCTCCCATGTTGGGGGCATAAATATTTATAATTGTTAGATCTTCTTGTAGGACAGATCTTTTAAGATTGATGTAGTGTCCTTCTGTATCTGTGACTACAGTCTTTAGCTTAAAATCTAATTTGTCTGATATGAGAGCTGCAACCCCAGCTTTCTTTTGAAGTCTGTTGGCATGAAAGATGGTTCTCCATCCCTTCACTTTCAGTCTAGATGTATCTTTAGTTTCAAAATGCGTCTCTTGTAGACAGCATATGGATGAGTCCTGCCTTTTTATCCAGTCTGCAACCCTGTGCCATTTTATGGGAGCATTTAGGCCATTCACGTTGAGAGTGATTATTGAAAGATGTGTTTTTATTGTCATCATGTTGCCTGTGAGGACCTTGTTTCTATAGGTTGTTTCTGTAAATATTTGTTCTGTACCACTCTTGGGGTCTTTCTTCTTTTATCGAAGCCTCCTTAATATTTCTTGTAGTGTCAGCTTGGTGGTCACATACTCTTTTAGTCTTTGTTGGTCTTGGAAGCTCTTTATGTCTCCATCCATTCGGAATTTCAGCATTGCCAGATAAAGTATTCTTGGCCTCATGTTCTTCTCCTTTAGTGCCCTGAATATATCTTTTCAGCCCTCTTTGGCTTGCCAAGTTTCTGTGGACAGGTCTGACATTATTCTGATGTTCCTCCTTCTGTACATAAGGGATTTCTTTCCCTTAGCTGCCCTTAAGACAATTTCTCTGAATTTAGGATTTGCAAATTTCACAATCACATGTCTGGAGGTCTTTCTATTCTTGTTGATCTTGGTGTCCTCTCTGCCTCTAGGACACGAACACTTGTTCCATTCCCCAGAATAGGGAAATTCTCATCTAGGTTTTGCTCAACTATATCTTCTAGCCCTCTCTCTCTTGCTCTCCACACCCCCCACCCCCCAGGATCCCAATAATTCTGACAATGGAACATTTCATGGTGTCATTTATTTCTCTAATTCTGTTTTCATGGTTTCTAAGCCATTTATTCCAGGCTTCCTCCTGACTCTCCTTTTCTGTCAATTTGTCCTCTAGATCACTAATTCTATCTTCTGTCTCATTTACCCTAGCTGTCAGAGTGTTTTAGATTAGATTGGATCTCCTCAATAGCATTTTTAAATTCTGCCAGATCAGTTCTCACGTCTGCCCTTAGAGATTCTATATTGCCAGTAATGGTTTTCTCCAGCCTAGCCATAGTCTGGATGAATTACCCTGAATTCTGTTTTCAACATCTTGCTTATGTCCATATCCAACAGTTCTGTGGCAGAGATCATAGTTCCTGAATTTTCCCTCTGTTAGGGGTTCCTCCTCCTAGTCATTCTAGTGAGAGGTGGTCAAGGGCTTGTATAGCTGAAAATCTCAACCAGAATCCAGGTAAGGTGCACCCTCTCCACTGATGATCCTCTACCCCTGTAGAGATCCAGAAGTATGTGATCTTACATCTTAGGCAGATTTCCTGGGTGTACAGAGTGCTCTAGTAGATATCTAGCTGAATACAGGGGACCAGTTGAAATAGAGTCTCCTACTCCTCTACCATCTTGCCCCCCCTTCATTCATTCTTTCTTTTTTTAAAAAAAGATTTTTTATTTATTTGACAGATAGAAACACAGCTAGAGAGGGAACAAAAGCAGAGGGAGTGAAGGAGGGAGAAGCAGGCTTCCTGCTGAGCAGGGAGCCTGATGTGGGGCTCAATCCCCGGTCTCCAGGATTATGACCTGAGCCCAAGGCAGTCGCTTAACCAACTTGAGCCACCCAGGTGCCCCTCCTTTCATCCTTTCTTAATGAGAACCTTGCCAGGTAGAGTATTCTTGGTTGTAAATTTTTTCCTTTAGCACTTTGACTATATCATGCCACCCTCCCCCCACCCTTGGCTTACAAGGTTTTTGCTGGAAAATTAACTGATAGCCCTGGGACCTCCTCTCCACATAAGGTTTCCCCTGTACATAGCTCGTTGCTTCTCTCTTGCTCTTTTTAAAAATTCTTTCTTTGTTTTTAATCCTTGACATTTTAATTTTGACAGATTGTGGTGTGGACTTCCTTGCGTTCATCTTGTTGGAATTTGCTATATTTCCTAAATAAGAGTGTCTGTTTTCCTCCTCGGGTTAAGGATGTTTTCAGTTATTTCTTCAAATAAATTTTCTGCCTCTTCCTCTTTCTCTTCTCCTCCTGAGACCCCTGTCATGCAAATGTTTGTTTCCTTGATGTTCTCCTGTTTCTGGGGGCATTTGAGGTTGGTATGGGCTAAGGGTTCAGGCCTTGCTGTGACTGTCTTTGACACCCTGACCTTGCTTTTGTCTGTATTATCAAGATAGAAGGTAAGAAATACCTTCGCCTATTTTTAAAACTTACTTTTTTTCTTTTTTTTCTTTTTTAAAGATTTTATTTATTCATTTGACAGAAAGAGAGACCCCCAAGTAGGCAGAGAGGCAGGCAGAGAGAGAGGAGGAGGAAGCAGGCTCCCTGCCTAGCAGAAAGCCCGATGCGGGCCTCGATCCCAGGACCCTGAGATCATGACCTGAGCCGAAGGCAGAGGCTTTAACCTACTGAGCCACCCAGGCGCCCAAAACTTACTTTTTCTTAAAAATTTTTTTTTCTTCATGCGGTTCAGCTTGAACACTTTTCATTATCTTAACCTCCAGATTGCTAATCTGTTCTGCATCTGCTAATGTACTGTTGATTCTCAGTGTTTTTTATTTCAGTTATTGTATTCTTCAATATTTATATTTTCTTCAAATATTTATATTTTCTCTTTGTTGAGGTTCTCACTGAATTCATCTACTTTTCTCACTAGTTCAGTGAGCATCTTTATGGCCATTATTTCAAACTCTTTATCAGACCCATTGTTTATCTCCATTTCATTTAGGTTTTGTCTTGTTCTTTCATTTGGATCATATTCCACTATCTCCCCATTTTGCATGACTTTCTGTGTTTATTTCTATAATTAGGCAGAATAGTTGCTTCTCCTAAACTAGAAGGAATGATCTTGTACATGGTCATCCCTGTATGTATACATCCCTGTATAGACTGTACGCCTGGTGACTTTGGCAGGCTGGCTGACTGGAGCTGTCTGTTGTGGCCTGGGGATGGGGGCCACCCTGGTGGAATGGCCAGAGGTTAAGTGGGCCTGAGCCAGGGCAGTTCTGGAGCTCTTGGCAGAGTGCAACCTGTCCAAATAGCTGAAGTAGGTGCAAACTGGAGGGTTCAGGGGCTCTTTGTAAAGAGGGCAACCTGGCAAGATAGCTGAAGATGAATTAGGTGGGGGCTGGGTTGTCCTGAAGCTCTCTGCACAGCGGGTTCCCCAGCAGAACAGCTGAAGCTGAAGTTGGTGTAAGCCAGGGTGTTCTGGGACACTGCATGTAGAGGGTGCCATAGTAGGGCAGCTAGAGCCAGGGTATCTATGGGTCAGGTTGTTCTGAGGTGCAGGGGCACTCTGGTAGCGTGTCTAAAGCATGGTTGTGGAGAGGAGGTCCCAGGGCTCTCCACCCAAAGGGAGCCCTGGAAAATTGTCTGGAGCCAAAGTGAGAGCTGGGGTGTCCTGACAAGTCATCTAGGGCCAAAGTGGTGTGAACTGGGAGTGTTCTGGGGTGCTTTGCACCTGTGTCACCTTGTTGAGATGGCTGGAACTATAGTTAAGTGTCAAGCAGGGGTGTCCTGGTGTGCTTCAAGCAGGGGGCCACTTTGTGGGACAGCTTGGGGCTCACTGAGGTGGTAGGCTTGCTAGTGTGCCCAAACCCCGCTCCTGTCCACATGCCAGGTGGAAGAGAATGTATGTAACCCAACCCCTCCAACCTGGAGAGAGTGCCAACAGCTCCTCTGTCATTTGGCAGAATTCTTGGGCTGGATCCTTTATATTCTAGTTGCTTTAAGCCATAGCTTCCCCCCCACCCCATTTCTGGGGACATTTGAGACTGGTGTGGGCTAAAGGTCCAGGCCTTGCTGTGGTTGGTTTTGACACCCTGACCTTGCTTTTGTCTGTGTTATCAAGATAGAAGGTAAATGCAAACTATGGGGCTCACTAGCCCTTCTGACCAGGAGTGAGTTCCAACAGCTCCCCTCCCATTTGACAGGGTTCTAGGTCTGGCTCTTGTATATTTAGGTTGTTTTTGTAAACAGCAGCCTTTTTTCTGTGTTCAAGGGTAGATGAATCTGCTCATGATCCCTCTGAATTATCGCTCCTCTCACTGTAGTTGCAGTGGGGGTGGGGGTTCCCTTTGTTACCTTGTCTCTGTGTCTCTTGCTATTCTCTTTGTGGTGTTTTGTTGTGCAGAAGCTGTTTGGTCAGTCCTCAGTTCTTCCGGAGGAATTGCCCTATAACTAGGTTTTGGGTTGGTGTGTATGGAAAAGGGGAATTCAGGGTCTTCCCACATTGTCATCTTGGACCAGAAGATGAAGTCCAATTAACACATATTTTGCATATTTTATACTCTATTCTTACAATAAAGTAAGCTAGAGACAAGAAAATGTTAAAATCCTAAGGAAGTGAAAATACACTTATAGTATTGTATGTATTTATTAAAATTTTATTATTAAAAAAAAAATCTATGTAGAGGCACCTGGGTGGTTCAGGTGGTTTATTGATGGACTCTTGATTTCAGCTCAGGTCATGATCCCAGGTCCTGAGATGGAGTCCTCCATCAGGCTCTGTGCTCAGTGTGGAGTCTGCTTGTGCTTCCTCTGCTCCTCCCCCTGCTAATGTGCCCTCTCTCAAATAAAATCTTAAAAAAAACCCACAAAAACTATTTAAGTGGACCTGTGACATTCAAACAGGTATTATTATAGGGGTCAACTGTATTTATCATCTCATCATTCCCTGCAAATGAGAGGGGGTACTTAGCTTAAGAAATGAAATTCTGGTCAGTCTGGACTTAAGCTGGACTTAAAAGCCTCGGAAGTAAGAGTAACATTAGTACCGGCTCCAAGGATATCGCATAAGGATCATAAAAGGCTTCTTGCTGTTGGTCCAGTTATGGATTATATTCGATTTCGTTTTCTTGGAAACCTAATGAGATTTAAGCTAACAAACCAACCAACCAACCAAACCAAACCAAAAAACAAAGCAAACAAAAAAAAGAGTTAAAGTCTGGATATGTTGTCCAGGATAAAAAGGTTGATTTTTATAATGACATTTTCCTTTATTTCCTTTTCCATAATTTCCCCTTTCTGTACCCAGTGCCACAGCAGATTCAGAGCCTTTCCGGGATTATTAGAGACTTGCCCTCTCCAGGTGGCACCGTCCCCTGCAATCGTGTTTAACATGCAGAAGCCAACTTTAGGCAGATGTAGAAAAGTGCCTCTCCCTCCTCTGTGATGCAGCCTGACTCCGGTGCACCTAGTGTGGGGAGGAGGGGAGACTGGTTTTCAGCTCCCACCTGCTCTCCTGGCTTGGTGCCCTGGGCGGGGCTCAGTCCCAACAACTGGTTTTTAGCAGTCCTGGCTGAAACCCCACACCCAGCTTTTCCCGGAAAAATCATGTTTCAAAGTTAGTGTAGGCTGTGAAAAACTTAATTTTAGATACCATCTACACAAAAGCATACATTTTTTATCTAGATGATACACAATCGATCAATAGTGGATATATATGTATATACGTATATATATATATATATATATATATATATATAACATATATAAATGCATACTCGCCTTAAAAACAGGAAGACAAAAAGACCAGTGTTGTTTTGAAAAATCAATTTATTAAAATGCTCATAATTATAAAAGAATATTAAAATGCACAGAAATTCACAAAACATTACAAACTTTACATCTTAAGCCGCAGTGTATGAAAGCATCATGAATATTTCCATTCTACTTTAGTTAAGCTGCTCATACATTTTAACTTTTCAAATCTTATAATAGGCACAATGAGAAAATGGTACGAGAAGTGTTTAACAGAGCACATTCTGCCCCCCATTGTGAACTAATGTTTTCTAAATTTCAAGATGCACTCACGGGTAATTAAAAGGGAAGGCTTTTGGTGATAGTTTACAAGATGGCCTTGTTGAGTTTTCAAACAAAAACAAAAAATAGCGTTCCCTATCTATTGTCACATCTGAACTGAGGGATGTTTAAAGAAAAATCCCCTGAGTATTTGGTCTAATGCTTCCATCTGTTAAAATTCACAGGCATTACAAAAGGATAGAAAACTCAAGGTTCTCTAGTGGTTAACACCGGGCAGGTCGAGAGCCAGATTTTCCTTTCATGGGGGTACAGGCACACACACTCTTTTTCTGGGGTGCTGCTCTGCTCACATTTACAGATCCTGCCCGTGCCTGCCTGCAGATGCAGCCCCACATTTTTCTTCGCCGCCGACAAGTCCACACTGGAGTTGCATTAACACTGTCGGTGTCCCAGGTGACCCTGGCTCCCCAGCATGTCGCTCTCTGGGGAGTATTGGCAGTGTCATACATCAGTTTTTCTGCCTTTAAAAATGTAGAGCTTTCCCTCTCTCCTGTCCATGAAAGCACATTTTAAACTCTGAATGATTTATGAAAGATGACTTATGAAGACGTAAATGCACAACTCTTTTAAACTTTTATCATATATACAAGGAGATAAGGCAAGAACATTTCCTTCTCTGTGCTCCCCTAAATGGAGAATACTTGCCAAATGCAACACAAGGAGATAGTCCTCGGCTTTGGAAAAGAGCAGAGGTAAGAGAGGAAGTGGCCCCCCTGCCACTTCCTGCCACGGCCAGGAACAGTGTCACAGGTGGGCAGGGAAAGGACCAGATGCCCCCAGTCTGGGCCTTGAGGAATGAGCAGCTGCAAAGGAACAAACGACTTTTTTACTCCCTGTGCAGTCAGAGCTCCTGTGGCTTGTTGGGAGTGCTGTTCCCATTGTTCACGTGACCAAGAAAGTTAGTGGAATGTCCCTGATCCACCAATTCAGAAGTCCAGAACACTGCTTTGATGGATCCCCCTAAATACTGCTTTTGTTTTTTAAACCTCCACATCATGCATTTAGAAGGGTGACCTTGAGTTAAGCTGCTCTCTTACAACAAGCCTCTGAGATCTGCTCATGCAAAAGCTTTCCTTTCCCTCTGCTGCTGGGATTGAGAGTGGCTTGGCCCCTGGGCGTTTAGCAGCACCGCAGTGGACAGGGGCCCACCTAGCAAGAACCCAGTGCCAGACACCCTCTCCTCCACCCAGCGCTGCCCTGTGCCCATCAAACGAGAGAGCGGTGCAGGCCCAGCTCTTCTCCGGAGCTGGCGGGGGGCCTTGCACCTGAAAGGCAGTCAAGCACAGTAAAGGCTGCTGAGCTGACAAAGTGAAGGCAAGATATGCGAGGCGCAGGCGTTCAGCCGTTCAGCCTGAAGTTCCGTTCCACCGATGGGAGGGGTTATGACCGGACTGTGGCTTTAGGCAGGGTGGCAGCTCAAATCAAGACCAGAGTGTCTTTTCTGGATTGGGAGTGGGCTGGAACTGTTCCTGTCTCCCTCCCGCCCACCCCCCAGGCTACCCCTACCCCTTGTCTGGTGCGTGCAAGTTACAGTAACTGGCCTCGGAACGAGGGAAGGGAAGATGCAGGGAAGCACCTTGACCAAGGCAGATGCTTTGGTATGTTCACCACTTGGACAGGCAGGACCCCTGCTGGAAAGGCACTCCCCAGCGGCCTCAGAGTGAGGCTCCAGCTGTTTTCTTAAGCACACACAGCACCATCCTGTCGCGCGGGCTGGACAGTGAGCCATTCCCAGCGATGCCGGTGAGCCATAATGCTCTCTCCCTCCTGGATCTGATGGCTAAAGGGCAACTGGTGGGAAATGGATGGACTTACCTTTCCAGATCATTATGTTGATAAAAAATGTAATTTTAATCTCTTGATTTTTTTTCAAGAAACTACATATCTTTAGAAGAGGTAAATTAATTATCCTGATCAATAGGAGTTACAATTCTATTTGAATCTAACTTTCCCCACTTTTGTCATCTTACTCCCTTGAGATTTGCAAAGCAGTGAACACTGATTAGCCACAGAAGATTCTAGGAGTGCTCCGGAAGATAAAAGGTGTCACTGTGGATTAGTACAAATACACTTCAGGACCCTGCTATCTTTATTCCAATCCATAAGAGTATTTCTTTGAGATGGAAATATAGGCCAAAATGAAGACTGAAACTATTTCCTCTTATTAAGTGAGGTTTCATTTTCTGTAGGGAAGTGCTAATACACCTAAATATTGTGACTCCTTGGGTCTATTTGCCACTGAATACAGCATTCAAACCCAATTCTGAGTTAGCTATTTTTAATCACACAAAAGCTAGTACATCTCGTCTTTAAGGGAAGTACTGTAAGGGAAGAACTCTGGGACAGATCTGGCAAAATGAAGAAATGAAACACTCCCTAAAGGGGAGTATGTGCTTGAGAACAGAAAGAAATGAAAATAATCAAACGAGGGACAAAAATCCATTCAGCTCTGGAAGGGGTGGTTTTTAAGCACACTGTGAGACACTTTCTGTGTTACAGAAATTCTAATTTATCAAAAAAAAAAAAAGGGTAACATTTCTGGTTTTCCAGGTGATTAGTTTTATGCACTTGTTGATCTAAGTTTTACATTTCCCAAGTCCCGCATGGCTGGCTGAAACTGAAAAATAATCTCTATGAAAATGGCAATAGCAAAGATGCCTATTTGCCAAAGTGTTTCAACTTAAACATTCTCATTAGTGATTTATATTTTGACAGAGTTAAATTCTGTAAAGTGCTTCTCAGAACATAAAGCTCTTATTCTAATTTGGGTCGTAAATTGTTCTCTACCACTGGCCCCATCCTCTCAGCTATGACCCCCATATGTTTTGTCATATCTTTGAGGTGATTCTCATGAAGAAGCTTTTGGGTTAAGTATTTTTCTCTCTTGATCTTGCTCTTCGTGCTTTTCGATACATCTGGGATGGCATAGGATACAAAAAATTTCACAGAGTAGATGAGATGCTGTGGGAGAGAAGAAGAAAACTGTCAATCACAAAGAAATGGAGGGGAACACAGAGCTCTTTTTGTTGATTTTTTATTTTTTATTTTTTTTTGGCTAGTCATCCTAGCAGTACATCTGGATAAGGCAGTGGGAATTCTGCATATACAAGCAGTCTCTCCTATACCACGTGGGTCGGCCAAAGAACTACATTTTGTTGCTTTGAAAATTTCAAGAACACTATTTGATATGTAGCAAAAAATGTATCTAATATCTGTAACACTCCACAAGGCTGTAGTATTTCTGTGTGTTTCCTTTTCTATCTCATTTCTGGGCCTCTTCCCACAAAGACTAGCACTAAATCCTATCTGTGTGAGTCTATCTGTATTTCATTTTTGAGAACGAGTTTAACAAAATAGGTATATAGCCCCAAATAATATATTATTTAGTCTCCCTTGATTTGAGCTTTATAAAAAAGTATGATACTGTATATCGTCCTTTGAAAAGTACTTTAAAAAATATTTATTTACTAGAGAGAGAGAGAGAGAGAATACGCACACAAGCAAGAGGGGCAGAAGGAAAGGGAGAGAGAATCTCAAGCAGACTCTGCACTCAGCATGGAGCCCAACATGGGGCTGGAGCCCAACATGGGGCTCGATCCCATGACCTCAAGGTCATGACCTGACCTGAAACCAAGAGTCGGATGCTTAACCGACCACCCTGATGACCCTAAAAATTACATTTTTGATTCAAAACTAGTTTCTAATCTATCACTGTTATTGTGCATAACTATAATGCATTCATAATCAATGTTATACAATAGTCTCCTGTCTACATACACTGACTTAACCCATTCTCCCACCAAAATGTACCGGGCTTTGTTTCTAGGGTTTGTATTAGGATGTTAAGAATGTCTTTGCATTTGGATTCTGGAGGGCATGTGTGAGAATTTCTCAAGGGGATGACCTAGAGGTAGCACTGCCAAGACTCTGTTAAATGAATATTCAAATTTCAAAGATGGTGCCAAACTATTTTCCAAAATAGTTAAACCAGCTTTTCCCTCCACCAGCAATGTGTGCTCATCAATCTCCCCACCCCTGGCCCCAAACACAGTGATAATAAAAGGGACTTTCATTTTGGTCTTACATTTCTGATGACTAATGATGTTGAACACATTTCTGACCTACCAAGGAGATAATATACAATGAACATTGTTAAAACTCAATAAATTGTACATGGTGTTCACATGACAAGAGCGTAGAGAAAACAGTAAAGTGGAGCAGGAGTTTCTGTGTTATGTGGGAGGCCAATTTCAGATAGATTTTGTACAGATTAGTCTGGGTATGCCTCACTGAGCCCAGGCTTTAAGGAGGTGACAGAATTAGGTACGCAGAAATCAGGAGGAAAGGCATGCGAGGCTGAGGGAACAGTCAGTACAGAGTCTATGCAGTGGAAGCCTGCCAACTGTACATCAGGAACAGTAGAGCAGGAGGGACATGAGTGAGGAGGAAAGAAGGGACGAGGGCGAGCTAAGACAGCATGGCTAGCGTGTGTCAGGCCTTGTATGGCACCGTACGGACCCTGGATTTTACTCTAGGTGAGATGTGAAGACAACAGGGAGCCCAGTTAGGAGCCCATGGCCCTAATTCAGGCGAGAAGTGGTGGTGGTTCCAACCCAGTTATGGAAGCAGAGTTGGTAAGAATGGTCAGATCTGCAATGCACTGTCCAAGGAAAAGCCAACAGCATTGGAGGTGGGGTAAGTGGGAGACTCCTAAGACTTCTTCCCTTAACAACCAGTGAGACAGCTGCCATGACTGAGGGGGGCAAACCCACAGTGGGTGGAACATTTAGGGCAGCACAGAGAGGGAAACATTCCAAGTGGATTGAAGAAAATATGGACATTTGGGGTAGTAGATTTATCTGTTAGCTACCCCAGCAAAATGATCAAGTAGGTAGTTGGCTCTGTGGGTTGAGTTCAGGAGAGAGGTGTGCTGGGGTATATATCATGAGGCACATACATGGCATTTAAAGCCCACGGACTGCATGAGATCACCAAGGCCAAGAAGAGAGAGAAAAGAGAGGAGAAAGTAACTCATCAAGAAATTAAGAAGAGATGGCCTAGTGAGGTAAGACGAAAGGGGCGGGGCGGGGGGGGGGGGAGAGTTTTCCAGGGAGCCAAGTGAGGAGGAACTTCATAAAGGAGAGAGTGATCAGCTGTGTCAAAGGCTTCTGCTAAGGAAGGTGATGTGAGAGTAGAGAATAAAGAGGCAAAAGTTGATGATGTAGGAAGGAGACGTTCTTTTTTTTTCTCCCCCATCTATATTTACAGACGTGGACTTTCTGCATTATGCCACGTTTGCATGTCTGGGGTAAAACAATATGGCCTGACGCCATCTTTAAAAAATATATTGCTAGATTCAATCAGAACACTTTAAAAAGATCTTTGCATCACTGCAACGACGGAGACTGGCTTATAATTTTCCTTTCTATTCCTGTCTGATTTTAGGATCTAAAAGGAGGGGAGAGCATTTCCTTTTTCTGATCTCTGGAGATAACTAAAATGATCTGTTCTAGAAAGTATGGCATCACTCTCCTACAATACCATATGGCCTGGCATTTTCTTAATGGAAAGATTTTTCAATTACTCAAAGTTTTGCCATAATTCTAGGTTTATAGTTCCCTTCTTTAGCATTTTGGAAGATATTTGACCACTCTCTCTTCTGGTTCCCGTGCTGCTGTTAAAGTATACTGTCATTTCAATTTTAATTTTATCAGTCATCTGCCCTTTTTCTCTGGTTACTGTTAGACCTTATCTTTGATGAGCTGCACTTTTGTCACAATCTGTGTAAGTCTGTGTAAGCCTGGATTTCTTTTCTTTTCTTTTTTTTTTTTTTAAAGATTTTATTTATTTGACAGAGACACAGCAAGAGAGGGAACACAAGCAGGGGGAGTGAGAGAGGGAGAAGCAGGCTTCCCGCTGAGCAGGAAGCCCGATGCGGGGCTCAATCCCGGGTCTCCAGGATCATGACCTGAGCTGAAGGCAGTCCCTTAACCAGCTGAGCCACCCAGGAGCCTCTAGCCTGGATTTTTTTATTCTGTCTGATGTTTGCTGCGCTTTCTGCTCTGTGAACAGATCCCTTTCAATTCTTGGGGAAGAATTTTAGCCATTAACTTTTCAAATATTGCCTATCCTCTAGTATCTTTTTTCTTCTGTGAATTTTTTGAAAATTGCTTAATCTCTTTTGTATTTTCCATTTTCTTCTCTCCCTGTGATATGCTGGGTGTAATTTTTTTCAGACCTACCTCCCAATTCATTCTTGCTTCAGATTTCCATATAATCCATATGCTTTTTCATTTCGATAACTATATTATTTAAGATTACCTTGTAATTTTTTAGTTTCTTATTGTTTGCTCATTTGTCAATCGCTCATTTTTTGTTTTTGTTTTCATACACATTTAACTTATAATTCCTAATGTGATAATGCACACTCGTGAAGCTACTGAGAGTCCAAATTATTATTTTTTCTCCCTGAATGTCACTTGCAGTTTTTATTTCCCCTTGTTATTGTTGATCTTGGAAGCACATATCTAATTATTTCAATCTAAGAAAAAAATGTGGTCTAAACTGAGGACATCTTTTTTCCAGGGAATATATGCATTTCCTTGTGCGCAGAGACAAATTTAGCTCTTTTGGGGGGCCCCTGGCTGAACCTGAGAGTCTCCGGCTTAGCTGGTCTACCTCAGTCCTGCCCCGCTGCGTGGCGCCCTTGAGTCTTTAGAGGGAGGTGCTGATGGTCACACTCATCCTCAGAGGCCCCTGTGCTTCAGGGTGGCAGGGGGTCACTGCTCCAGTTTAGCCATCACCTTTGTTTCCCTCTTTGTAGATTCTCCTCCCTTCCAGTGAGCTCAAAAATGCAAAGGAAATTATATTTTTAGCTGATTCTGAATGTTTTGTAGTGAAATGGCCCCTCAGAGTATCTCGTCAGCCATGATATTAGAAGCAGAAGTCCAAATACTTTGGCAACTACATATCTGACTATAAACTCGTAATTCTTGCTGACAAATCAGATACTCCAGGAATGCACTGATGATGGGGAGCTAAATGACAACTTGTTTCCTCTTCTGTTAATGTTTGGTAGCTATTAAAAAAAAAAAAAAAAAAAGACGACTAGAAAAATGATCAAAGCCAGGCAGCCTGTCCTGCTTTTTTTCTTGCTAACGGATCCACACTTGGTTCAGAGCAAACCCAAGGGCCCCCAGCTCAGCCTACTCTGTCGCTCGGAGGAGCCTTGTGCGTTGGGGCTCCCCAATGTCATGCCGGCATCTGCCCTGGAGGCTTCTGGCATAGCATTTTCTCTCCTGACAAAAGGGAATGGATATGGCATTCCCCTTCCTTTCTCCTTACTGTCCAGACCATATACGTGTTCCGTCTAGAGTTGGAGCTCTCACGCTACAAGCACACACACCGCTCCAGGAGAGAGAACCCGGAAGGTCAGAGATCCCGGAGCTGGTCTTCCCTCAGGAGCCGCCCCCTGCTCCTCGTGAGCTACGTGAGGAAAAATCAACCTTTAAGTGTTACCCTAACAGGGACCACACCCATCAAGCAGCTTCTGAGGCTTCCCAGGTGGGTAGCAGTTATTCCCTCTGTGTCAGAAGTAAGGTCGGGCAGATCAATTTCAAATGCATCACCTCCTCAGTCATTTCTAAGAGCTCGTTCAATTTAGGGATATATATATGTACACACACACTAATATACCTCTTAGGATAGTTATATATCTATATCTATAAAACTATCCTAAGAGGTATATTATGAAAATATAATATAAACACTTAGTAGTAATACAAATAAAACTGTGACAGCATTAAAAGGTTTCTCAGGGGCAGAGAGCATATCTTTGTTGTCCTCATTAAGCCCCTTAACCTTAATTTGGCATGCAGCCCAGCATCCCAGTTTTTTTAAAAAGGCACTTAATACTGCAGTGAGAGGTACTGAATCCCCCTGGCACACAAAATGCTTTCACCTTTTCAAGCAGCTAACCGATTTCATTTCATTAATGACAGCATTATGTGCATTCCCATGTTAAATTTCATTAACAGATGTCCTAATTACTAGCAAGAGAAAAGAATGTATTTTAAGTCCGAGTTGGCAACACTTAATGCTTATAAAAGGTCTGCAAATATACTGCCTTTTAAACTCTTTCAAAATAAACTTTTCTCACCTCCATGACAATGATGAACGCCAGCTTGGCTGCGATCACGTGCCAGTAGTAGATGTTGTGTTTATACTGTTGTTCGTGTCCAGGTGGGTTCCGGAAATCGCGATACCTGAAAAATAAAACAGGGACTATCAGCAGAGTCTTTCTGATTAAGTACTATCAGGGAAAGGACCCCATCCAAAAAGGGTCATAATTAATGCAGTGCTTTTTAAAACTGGTCCTATAAATTTCTCCAAGAGTTTAATTTGGCCACAAAATCCTGAAATAATGACTACAGTAATACTTAACATAAAATAGGAAGATGATGGTATCGACATGTACCAGACGTGTAAAACGTATTAAAAATTTTGCCAGTTTTATTCCTGCTTTCTCAAAAGAGTATAACACTAAAACCATGTGTATTTTCAAAAACAGAATTATAATTTATACAGTGGTATCATCAGGTTTCCCTCTCCCTCTACAGAGGAATGCCCATCTGCCTATTATAATATAACCAACCTAATTTCCTTCTTAGATATCATGTGCTGCTACTGTTAGTATATTGTCCTCAGGTAGCACATCTCAAATTTTCCACCTGTAACCTATTAGACCTAGAAGAGTTTAAATACTCTTTAGGATTATGTCAAGTAAGAAGATTTGATGTGGGATTCTGAAGAGGCTCTAAAAACATTTATTTGGGGCTTTTTTCCGGTTTCTTGGTTGTGTTGCTGAGAATCTGAACCAGAGAAGGGTTTGAGGAGTTGAACTAAATGAGATTCAAATCCTCCTTTAGGGTTAAGACTGATTAAAAAAACAAACTCTAGGACCTCTGGTCAACAGACTTTATCAAATAGTGATTTACTTGTTTATTGTCCACAGCTAACCTTACAGCCATCACAACCAATGCACAAAGGTCTTGTGGAATGCTTTCGAGAATATTAGGTGAGCCTGAGGTTTTCCCGTTTCTCATTTTTATATTTCTTGGAGTGAGAGTGCTACTTTGTTGTCACGCAGCACATCAGGCTGTGCTTGAATAACAGATTAGTCATTACAAATGAATTAACTTGTTTTTTGGAACTCCTTGAGTTTCTTCATTTCTAAGATACAAATAAGACTTTTCTTCTGGATCAGTGTCCCTGCAGTCGTTTGAAAGTCTCACCTTTAAGCCAGGCTCTGTGTTCCGATTGGTAAATTCTGACCCCAGTCTGTATTAAGCTTGGCTGAAAAGAAACCTGGGGGCGGGGGGGGGGGTCTCCAGCAATTTTATTTAGAATTACATGATGATAAAAGTCCTTTGAAAGTGGAAGCAGAACTTGCCTGCATGTGGAAGGGATAACTGCCTTAGGGTCTGGATTTCCCTTGCTTTGGTTTTTGAAGTCTGAGACGTTGAAAATGGAGAGAGTACTGTTGATGTATCCTTCCATGGTGTAATGGCTGTGGTTCCCATAGGGGGGGACAGAGAAGGACCAGTAGTACACCAGGCGGGGGATCATGTCTGACGTGAAAGCAATGATCATGGCCTGTATGGGGAGGAAAACAGGAAGGCGTTCATTTAGTAGAGCCTTTAGAGCTATGGTTAGTAAACACACCAGAATTATGTGTTCATCAGTTGATTCTCTTTTGTTTTTTAAATGAAAGATTGAGAAACCTTAATCCTTTCCTAACTGTCAAATGGATACAGACAGTGAACGTCCTGAAGTGTTTGAGCCGCTGCTTTCAAGGAAGGCTACTTCTCGGTCTTCGGCTCACGTGAGGGCTGGCGGGAGGTCCATCTGAGCTGACAAGCAGAGGCCTGCAAGTTGCCTGTCACGTTTCTCCGGTGTAGTAAAAGTTCTAGAGCAGGGTATCCCGGGTTAACTCAAGTTGCTCGCATATATTGCATATACATTAATTTTCAAAAATTAGAATATTATACAACCCGATCAACCTTAGAACTCTACTTGGTATCATTTTAATCTTTATGATTTAGAAGGCCCTTTTGTATAAACAATATTTGGGTCAATATATTACAAAGATAATTTGGCCTTAGACAATTCCTTTGTAGAGTTTACAATTGCTATAAAACTCTTAAATCACTTGCCCCTTAAAAATAATTCTATTCTTATAAATTCTAAATTGTATAAAATAGATATTCCTTAATCTAATAATGTTCTTCAAATTCACACTTTCTTCCCTAGAGTATCTTGACTTATTTATACACATCAACCCATAGTCTGACTTTAAACTCTCAGTATATACTTACATATGCTGCTTCATTAGAAAGAAGTTTTTTATTAATTTTAAAATGTACAAAGCAACAAACTCTATTGGGATTCTTCCAATTGTACATTCAAGTGTATGGCTGTTTTAATGGACCTAGTGTGTTCCCAGATTAAAGGAATAAATTGATCAGTTTTAAACCTGGGTCTCTGTCAGACCTCTGTCAGGTTAGAAAGCTATTATGCATTACATGAATTTTCTCTAAAATACTTTAATTTGGGCTTTCAACTCTCCAATGTATAAAACTAGTTTGAAAGAGGGAGAAAGTAAGGAATATATTTTAACCCAAATTCTATGTGAATAAACAAAGTTAAATGATCCAGTCATTTATTGAAGCAAAAAGACATATTTTTGGCACATGATTTTTAGTAATATTCATCTGAACATACGGTTTAGATACAGTGAGACCACAAGCCAACAAACAAGATCTCAGGCAGAGCAAGAAAAACAACTAAGGGGGCTTTCCTATTGCACGATTACTCCCCCTAGTAGAACCAGCTTTGTCATTTCCTCTGAAGTGCGTCTGTGTGCGCGCTTGCCTGTTGGTGGTGGGGTGGGAGGTGTTAAGACAAGAATATTTTATTTTGCAGATTTCTATAGCTTTTTACAGAATCACCTGCAGATGTGCTCCAGGAAGCTACAAAAATTTCAACAAGGAAGAGACTTCTCTTGTCTTCTGACAAGACACTTGTTCCTCCTGAAGTGAGAGGCTCTGAGACCCGCTGCCAGTGTGCAGTATGCTGCTTTTCCATTTCTAGCAAAACAAATTAAAATCGGTCTCCAGGGGCGCCTGGGTGGCTCAGTTGGTTAAGCGACTGCCTTCGGCTCAGGACATGATCCTGGAGACCTGGGATCAAGTCCCACATCGGGCTCCTGCTCCAGCGGGAAGCCTGCTTCTCACTCCCCCTGCTTGTGTTCCCTCTCTGGCTGTTTCTCACTGTCATATAAATAAAATCTTAAAAAAAATAAAATATAATTGGTCTCCAGCAACAGATACTATGGCCTGATACAGCCTGTCAATTCAGCTTATTTATTGTACCAGCAGCTTGAAGATGAATCATTTCATACCAAACTCTGGCTTGATGTCCACTTTCATCCCTGGTGGCTATTCTCTTCTTCCTATAGTTGGAAGTTCTCCTG